>JAPWTK010001613.1:0-14911 GCA_029963805.1 Aromia moschata
TCTCCTTGCGGAGATTCCTCGAAGCTTCGGGCCGATTCCCGAACCATCGGGCAAAAGCCGCGATCTTTCGACGCGGGCGCTGCCCGCATACGTCATCGACGTTCAGTTGACTGGATCATCAACAGAAACCAGACAGGGACGGACTGGCCCAGCGTTCATGCCTCGTACGTATGGACACGTTTATTAGTTAATCATTCACGACACATAAAACTATTTTAAATTCGGCGTTCCAACGTCAGGCTAATAATAAACAAAAGGAATTCATACTTCGGTATATGGATAAATTGCATCAAAGGAAAGTCCCGAGTGTGCGTTACTGAGCTTGCAAGATGTTACATAATTTACCAGGTGTTACAATTTATACTTTAATTATATAGAGTTGTACTCGTGCCGACCCACCATTATAGCACACTTTACGGATCCCTAGTTATAATATGACCATCATATAGATTAAATGAGTCATAAGGATCATATAGGTAAGTCATAAAGGTCACATCGGTCACATAGGCCATAAAGGTATTATGAATCATACAGGTCATAAAGGCCGCCATAAAGGTCGTGTCATAGATGCAATATAAACTATCATGGTCATATATACAAATAGGTATCACACTTTTAAGAATATAATCTGATATTTTTATATTCCTGAACGTAGCATCGTGCTGAGGCGATCGCCCCCCCCCCGATATGGTCAAGTAAAACCAAAATACTCGGGGGAATGCGGTTGCCGTTGCCTCCAGTGACTTTTTTTTGTTTTTTGTTTCATCTACTAGCGGTCCCCCCCCCAGGGTCAAGTAAAAATCAAAATACTGGGATTGCGGTTGCCGTTGCCTCTACTGACTTTTTTTTTTGGCTTTTTGTTTAATCTGCATTTCCCCCCCTACCCCCCCCAAACATAAATACTGGCTACGCCCTGGCCTCCAAAAATTAAAGCTGCATTACGATAAAAAATATTTCACGCTGTAGGAAAATGATAAAGAATTAAATCAAAAAGATAATTAATTAAATATTTATAATCAGTAATTATTGTATTATGATATGATATACATATGATTCATTCGTCAATTTTTGACGTCTATAATTTTGCTTTATCATTGGTTCCCTTATGAAAATAATTAAAATATGTCTTATACAATCGAAAAATAATTTCAGGATACTTGGATTCTTACTCGAAGATCTCTAAAATACTTGAAAAATAAAGGTATTAGATCTACGAACTTTTGACACATTTTGAGTTGGCAACACTGCTACAAAGCTGGTAATTATCGACGAACGGTGCGTAGGGGTAGGCCGTCTATCGCACGACTGCGTGTATCACACTGCGAACTAATTACTGAATTCCGAGCTGCCGATAATGCTTCAGGATGACCTTTGACCGTTCGGTGTGAAGCCTAATAATCTTCGTTTCATTGTGCATTGTTCGCCCTCCGCCGTCATTATCAAAATTTTAATAGTTACCCGAAAGACCAACAGGGCGAGGTAATTTGTAATATGCCGTTAAACCGATGCGCAAGTGCTCATCTCATCAGAAACGATTTTGACACGTGATATATACTCGACGCGTGATATACAGTGTCATTGAAATGTTTATACGAGTATATAGGTACAAAATTGCCAAAACGTCTGCAACATATATTTCATTTTTATTTTACTCTTTTTAACCATTTGTGCCATTAATCTCTGATCTAATTTTAATCCAGAAAAACCTAACACTTAGGTTTCATCAAACTGGTAATCATACCATTAAAAAAAAAAACAAAAAAAAAACTGTATTGAAAAAGTATTACATATTACTAACTTACAAAAATACACTTCACGAACTCAACAAATACAAACAGTTTTCTATGTGACATTTTCTGTTTAAAAAATGGTGGTAAAATATGATGAAATCGAAAATTTAAATAAAAAATTTCAATGAAATATTGGCAGTTTCATAGAACTGTCAATGTGTTTCTCTTTGTCTCTTGCTTGGTTAAAATGACTGCAGAGTGATAGAGACAATTAAAAAAATATACATATATTTAGAAATTTTGATTCATTCAAAATTTTTGAAACCTGATTTATTTAAGGTTAATGAAAAAAACTGAAAATATTGAAATTAAATATTTTTGGACATATTGAAAATTTATTTTCGAAAACTGGCATACTACTGGTATAATGTTTGCTTTAATATATGTATTAAGAAGAAATATTCGTTGAGCCCACGTTCTGAGTCCATTAGTCTTACGTTCCGAATTTTGCAACAATGGTGACCTGTACGTATGTTTATTAGATACTCCAATTGTGGCGATTTATGTTTTTTTTTTCGTAGATCTATTATTATATTTTTAAGTCTGAATTAGTCATCAAGTTTAGATTACTAAAATTATTGGTTATTTAAATTCAGTGAAATTGCATATTTATAAACCTGCATTGACCGTGGAATTTAAATATTGACAGCAATTGAATGCATAAATTGTTTAGAATTTAAGCGTTTTGATTTCTGTCGATGGACACATTAATGTTCCTATTATGTTGTTCAGTTTTTTTATTAGAAAGATAAAAAGGCACAGAACCAACCCGATATATTTTTAGCGATCACACAGATATCAAGAGAAAACCAACATAAGTGCCATACCAGATTGAACCATTTCAATTCTGAAGTTCCGTGATCTCAGTGGGTATGTGTGTATATGTATGTATATGATTAAGTATGTATAGGTTTTATTTACTAAGATTACCCAGTTGGACTTAATTAAAATACCGGTGAATTAGTGTAAGTTCCATATTATGTTGTTTCTGTATAACCACTCAAAAAATTGGAGATTCCCAAATAAAATCAAGTCGAGCTACTACTGCAAATAGCATGGGTAGAGCAACACGATTAACAAATGCGTGTATTAATCCTACATGACTTAAACAAACGTCATGGGCGCAGGTAACAGTTACGGCTCACTCATTTTGACATATTTTTGTAAATTGCATATTTTGATATTCTAATGAGGATGTAATGAGGAGTGTTAAGAAAAATTCATTTTATAAAATTCTATGTGGTTGTGAATTGCTTTGTTCCGTTTTTCTCATATCCTTTCTGGAACTGTTTCTGAACTATGGCTTCCATGGTGGCCAACTGTGAAACGTCTTCTTCATAGTCGGAGGGGCTAAATCTGGAGAATATGGTAGATGAGGTAGTAGTTCGTAGCCCAATTGATGAATTTTGCCTTGGTGATTACCCACGTATGCACCCGTGCATTGTCCTGATGAAACAACACTTTCTTCTTCGCTAAATGCGCGTTTCTGCTTCAAAATAGTGTCAAATCTACCCACCAGCTGTAAATAATATTCGCCGGTGATCGTTTTACCCTTTGCAAGGTAATTGATATGAATGACACCGCAGGAATCCCAGAAAACTGTGGCCATGACTTTGTTGGCTGACAGACCTATATAGCCTTCTTCGGTGCACGTTCACCTGTAGATTGTTGTTTCGATTGTTGCACTGTTTCGATTGTTGCTTCGTCTCTGGTGTGGTGTGATGGATCCATGGATCCATCCATGATGAATCCATGGATCCTAAAATCCATGATGGATCCATGGATTTTAGCCGCAATCAAAACGAGTTTTGCGCTGTTTCGTTACCGTACATGATACATGTCATGTACGGTAACAACTGCAACTTCGTTGTGGCTATCCCCAAACACTCCTTTGAAGTGGACACACGGTTGTGTTTATGATCGATCGTGATGTAAATGACGTAACTTGCTCAAAATTTTACATTAGTCTACCGATAGACGGCAGTTGACGGAGCAGTGTTGCCATTAAAGTTACAGCGCAGGAAATTCAAAAAGTCTCGGACTCCATATCTAAAACCTGGAATGATCCAGCCTTCCTCATACATCCACTGAAGATATACTCGTCGTAGGCAACAGAACGCGTCAGGAATCTCCAAATATAGAAACAAAAGAGTCCGTTATAAACGGACGAGCACTCAGTTAGTGCAATACCCGAAAATATTTTATTTTTTATCTCCGAAATCCCATCAATCTTGATCACCTTCATTAATTCACGAACTACACACGCACCAAGGGTTGGGTAGATTAAGTCATCATCGGAGCACTCGAGCCGGCCTGACATATACTGACTGTAACGTTCACTAGGCATGTAGCTGTCCGATGACTGGCAAAAAAGTTAACACGAATCGATTATTCGAGTATATCGGATCGTGTATCTGAGCCGTGAGACGGTTCACATTATAGGGCTGTCTAAACACCGCTGGACTCTCAAAAAATCAATTAGAGAATTACTCGACAAAACACAACTACCTCGTAAACGGAAAGTTTTAACTCTGGTGTAACTATTTCGTGTGGCCCACTATGTAACTATACCCACCTATCGAGTCTACACGAATTGGGCCTATTAATTTGCTATGGTAATCTAGTTATTTTGTCTCGATAGAGCAATTATTTCATCATTTATGATTGATATACATACAATACATCATAATACATGTATTTAAGATACACGCGAGTGTACAATAATGGTATCTATGATCTATAGCTTTTTATTTACATTTACTTTGAATCAGATACGTAACAAGTACAGTATTAAATAATTGCTAGTTTGAGAGGTGATCAGCAAAATTTTGCCAAAGTATCTAAAAATGTGTCGGAAAGGAATTAATTGCACTCATTTCAGTGGTTTTATACAATTTTCCTTATATTCATGCTCGTACTCAAATATTCCACAAAAATATAGAAGTGGATTTCAAATATGTGTTATAATCAATCTAAAACAATAAAATTAGTATCATAAATGACGTGCTGTAGAGCAGTAAATGAGTAAATGTATAAGGAATTATGCGCTCATTACACATGGACAGCATGTCCTTCCACAATAGTTCAGATACTCAGTAGTGGTTCGAGAATATGCTTTATTTAGGAATACCACAATTTGTTGTTTGGGGATAAAAAATCCCATGGTCCCAAATTCCCAATAATCCCATTAGTTCAAATATAGTCACTCACAAAGGCTCGCTGTTACTTAATAAAGATCAATAAAATTAAAATCCACAAATCATACTGATTTTCATTCATACTTGCATACTCTGAATAGTCGATACCGCATACAGAATACCGCATCATTTTCAACTACACTAAATTGCGACTGCATTTTTAAACTAACGAATGACCCATTTCATTATTTATCAGTTGAATTAGAGGAATTGTGCTAGAGTACTATTGTTGTAGTAAGTGGCACTATAATAGATAGTATACACTACAGATTCTACTACGAACATAAATAAATGCTATTCGTGAAGAAAAATATATATTTAGGATTCTCAAAAGTAAATGCATGCAATTTTACGCCGAAAAAGATATATAAGTTTAATTTAAAGAATCCGTAAAAGAGACCCATAATAATAATAATAAAATAAATCACACCAAGAAAGTGACATTCTCCCTCTCAAGTCGTTACAACTGTGCAGAGGAAAATACACATAAGACGTACTACACACAACCAAACCCCTGTGACATGTACCAATTGCCACAGGCGGGGGTTCGAACCCGCGCGGATAATAGCTCTCGGGTAATCGCCATTTTCTCACCTGGCGCTTTATCCATTGAGCTATCGCTGCGGCTAAATTAGTGTGAACAGACATTAGAATTTCTCAGAAGAGCTAGGTTTTCAATCTCCACCAAATGTATGTTCGTGGTATCCAAGTATAAGGTGGATTTAGGAGAACCTAGACAGAAAAATATAACTTCTCGTTAAGAAATGGAGTAAATGACGACGATTTCTGAGGTTAGTAGTTAAAATATATATTCCTTGACCGTGAACGTGAGTATCACGTGAAACTCGTAATCATTTAATTATTTATTGATTGCATCAATGCATGCTTCAATGGACACTTAAATACTTCTAAAATATGACAAAAGTATCCATCATTTAAGTACGACTTTTTCCACTTCAGTACTTTCTAACGCAAGTGTAGATAAAACAACAGATGGCCTGCCTGCACCGAAATCTGTAAATTTAATACCACAGAGCCGTTAAAAATATTCCACGGCATTTAGTGTCAGCAAGTTAGCACTATTTTCTATCATTACGTTTTAGCGATGAACGCAGTCGTTAACGAGGTTGGTAATTTGACAGCCGGAAAAAAAACGTAGGCTTCCAGATACGATGCGTATGATTAGGCCAGCGTTTGCGCATTATCACAAAAGAAAATACCGGCATAATATTTCATGTGTCATTCTGAGGAGCTACAAATTTTAGCAATCATTAAAGGGTTTCGAAATGAGTTGCGAGCTGAAGACGATAAAACACCTGAGATATAATAAACGACGAACTTTATGATCGTGGCTCCGTCGTTCAGAACTAATGAGCATTCATAACTACAGACACTTTTACAATGTATCAAGTTTCTTTTTTGTGCAGCAACGTTTCCAAATTAAACGCTCTCTTCTATTAATATTGTGCCCGATGTCGATTGTGTTGTCTGCGCGCTGTTCGCGTTCAAAGGAAAGAGGATTGCGAAGGCTTTCAAAACTGCGCCGAGGATTATGCACCGGAGACGTCTGCACTTTTTCTTTCTGTTGTGGTCTAAGCGATGACAGGACACATAAAGCAGTTATTTTATTAATTCTGTACACTTTAACGCATTAGTATATTCATATTCTAGGTTTATAGACTTGGACACGACTCGATTCCTCATTGAATGATATTTCTATTGAAAATTTACACCAGTGTCATATTTGGTTGGTGTAAACATAAAAAGATATTTTGTGACAAGCCTAGAGAAATTTTGTCAAGTATTCACTGTTAACCAATAAATTTGATTAGTGATGTTTAAAAAATGCTGTTTTTGACCTGGAACATGGACAACTTGAGATCTAATCAATTCCTGGTAGCATTTTTCCTGTAGAATGTTACCGTATACCTACTCTGTTTCGCGTGAAAATGCAATTCGGAAAAATCAAAATAATGCTCAACTCGCATGTTCTATTTCTTAATCAACTTTTAAAGCGTTCATCTTCACTTCTACTTCAGATTCTGCTTCTGTTTCTATATTGAAATAGTCGCCAAAAATCCGAGCTGATATAGAAATATTTTCTTATATTATACTTTAATACATAATATGATTTTATTTACTTATTGGTAAATAAATCATACATGTGAACACTAGGTGGACCAGCGCTCGGTAGACTGTTGTTCTCAGGTAAAGCCGTTTCTTTGGTACTTCGGTAAATCAGCATTTGAAGAAAATATTTCAATGTTAGCTCTGTTGTGGACAAGTATTTTATTAAAGTCTGCAGGATATTTGAAGAAAAATCTGAAGTAGAAGATGAATGATGTAGAAATGAATTACGAAATAGAACATGGGGTTTTCGGGCGCTGCTGATTTTTTTTTGTTATTTTCATGCAAAACAAATACACCATCGCATTCTATGAGAAAATATGTTACCATGAACCTCCTCAATCTCGTTCAGAATACGGTGGATCTTATTAAGTTTCACCTGAAAATATCATATTCTTGATTGATTTTGTGAGTCTTAATGAGTGAGGCTCATTTAGTGAGCCGATATTTTCTTTGAATGAGTTTTGACGTCAAATCCATTTGCAGTCGATTATTAAGAAAAAAAGACCTTTGGTAAGATTAGAATAGAGCACACTTTAGACAATCAGCCAATGATAGGTCTTTAATAATATAAAATTCAAAAATAAAAACAGATAAATATTAAAAGGTTTATAGATGCGGTGTGTTCCCTTGGAGAGGATGAACTCGGTTTCAGGGTCACAATGAGTCTGGAAGTCCTTCAAATAAAGGAAATGGCATGAACTGAACTTGACTGGAAAATACGGGGAAATATTAAAATTATGTTTACAAAATTCCACAGTTTTTAAGACTTTTCTTCTTGTGCGTTCAGATCGTCGTTTGACGACAAGAATAATCGAGGATGAGAAAAAGTATTTCTCTTTGTTTGAAAAAACCTTTCGCAGGAATAAAATGACATCAAGGAGAGAAAGTCTCTTGACTTTTTAAATCGATTGCAATCGTTCCATTTTATGGAACGTGTCATTACTGGTGATGAGACGTGGGTGTTTGAGTACGACCCGAAAACTAAATGCCACAGCATGGAATGACACACTTTAAGCTCTCTAAGATCAAAATGCAGAATGTGCAAGTCGAAGATCAAATGCATGCTGATTTGCTTTTTTTGATAGTCCAGTGAATTATCCACAAAGCGTTTGTGCTTCCAGGCCAAACAGTAAATCAACACTTTTACAGAGAGGTTCTTGTACAATTTGAAAAGGGTCATGCGTGTGAGACCTAATATCAAGAACAACTGGATGTTGCATCACGACAATGCGCCTTGTCACACAGCCGTTTCAGTAAACGAGTTTTTAGCCAGTAAAAGCATTCCTGTGGCTCCTCGGCCTCTCATTTGCCTGACTTAGTCCTTGTGACTTCTTCTCTTCCCAAGATTGAAAATCACCTCAAGGGACATGTTTTTGGGACCTTAGAAAACATTCAAACGGCTGTAACCGACCAGCTGAAGGCTATTCCAGTATATGAGTTGCTATGGGTTTCTAAAAAATTAAATAATCAATCTCATTACTTAATTTACACATCTCGTAATTTTGTGCACAGGAAGCATTGTCCCTACGCCTTTCGGACAGAGAAAGCACGAAAAGAAGGTGAATTCCTCTTCAATTTAAATAAGGTAGATTTTTGATGTCACTGTTCCCCGTCTATACAACTCGTGGCACGTCCCTGATGGCTAACTAATAGATTACCACGCGTACCAGCCTTGGTAACAAAATATTCCTCAATTAATATCATCCAAAAGTCAGACCAAATACCGTCTCAAGGAACCTCAAAATCCGGTATATCCTTAATGTCATCTCTTCCCCCGGCAATGCGTACACGTCCATCCGCTGTAATGTCTTAATCCAAATACAATCAATCTCGCTACGCGTGACCTTGCGTTAAGCACGGACTCTTTCCGAGTTTGCTGTGTAGAGTTAGCCCCCGCGGGGGACGACGGGGCGGAGGAGTCAGAGCCGTGTAATAGAGTTGTCCTAATGAACGATGGGCTCACGGCAGGGCGTCCCACCGCGCTGTCACTGGTCGCATATTTCCCCACGGCGAGCGCCGCATTTGACAGGAACAATTACGTACGATTTGCTAATGTCCCACCAAGATCGATAATTTTGTTTCGGTACTTTGGCATTAATGCGAGCGTCTGTGTCACGGTTTTTCTCAAGAGGAGAGACATAAGAATGATATTGATTTTGTTAAGAACGTAAATTATACAGGGTTTGTATAAAAAATAGTGAGACTAACTTAAAGATAAATTAATGTAACAAATAACACAGGCCCGCAAAAAAAGTGCCTGGTTCTGGGATGGAGACTAACTTTTTATTAAGTATTTTGTGCCGCTGAATCGAATTCATCATAAAAAATAGGGGTTCCGCAGCTGATTTTGAAGATAACCTCAAAAAACTGTCGAAAACGACGTGTTTCGGTTGTAAAAAGCTTGAGAAGACCAAAAAAATGCCCACAAAAAAGTGTCTGGTTCTGGGATGGAGATTAACTCTTTTTTATGTATTTTATGCCCCTGAATCTGAATTCGTCATAAAAATTGGGGTTCCGCAAGTAATTTTGAATATAACCTCAAAAAACTGTCGAAAACGACGTATTCGGTTGTAAAAGCTTGAGAAGACCAAAAAAATGCCTACAAAAAAAGTATCTGGTTCTGGGATGGAGACTAACTTTTTCTTATGTATTTTGTGCTGCTGAATCGAATTTGTCATAAAAAATGGGGTTCCCCAAAAATTGTCGAAAACGACGTGTTTCGGTGGTAAAAGCTTGAGAAGAACAAAAAAAATATTTGCTTCACATCAAAAACACTTTGTTCCTACGTATATTGGCCTGCTGAATCCGAATTTGCTATGAAAAAAGAGGTTTGACCAACCCGGATGTTGGAGATACTAAGTAACATAAATAATGTACACGAGATAACACTACAAAGACGTGAAGTGCATGAGATTTTTTCATTTGAAGATTCAAGACCTTTTCAGACACTTAATTTTGTCTACATTGATCTCAACGTAATATCTATTCGAATATTCCCAGATTTCCGCTCTCAGAGATACAACAATCTTTTAGATTTGTCTTCAGCTTGCTGTTAATTCAAGTTTTTTTCAGTAGTCTGAATTCCAGAAAGTCAAATGCAAGTATGTTCATGTGATAACTAAAGAGTTTCCACTTAGCTTGATTTAGACTGATTCAATCCACGTTATTCAAGATTTTATCGTTAAAAACGCAATTTTTACATATTCTTGAGGAGGATCTTTTGAAATTCACTTGTTAAACCAAATTTTTCATAACACATTTCCGGGTTTAAGAAATTAAGATACATAGGAATACGGTATTTTTTATGTGACGCGAATCATATTCCCATTTCTTTCAAGCTTCTAGTACAAAAACGTCGTTTTCAGCAGTTTTTTGAGGTTATCTCCAAAATCCGTTGGTCAAACCACTTTTTTATAGCAAATTCGGATTCAGCAGGCCAATATACGTCGAAACGAAGTATTTTTTATATGTGAAGCAAATATTTTTTTTGTTCTTCTCAAGCTTTTACCACCGAAACACGTCATTTTCGACAGTTTTTTTTGAGGTTATCTTCACAAAATTAGCTGCGGAACCCTATTTTTTTGTGACGAATTCGGATTCAGAGGCACAAAATACATAAAGAAAAAGTTAGTCTCCATCCCACAACCAGACACTTTTTTTTGTGGGCCTGTGTAATTGATTGTGAATATCACTACAAATCATTAATACTCTTCAAAGTAAGTCCTCTGGCCATCTATACGCTTCTACCAGCGATGTTTCCACGATTCGAAAGGCGGCTTTGTAGGCGGCTTCGGAATGTCTTTTAAAGTTCGAGTCATAGCCGCTTTGACAGCATCCAGTGTCTCGCATCGTCCTTGAGAGCGGTTTAAAGTTTAGGGGAAAGAAAAAAGTACGGAGGCAAGTTGGGACTATAGGGCGGTTGGGGAATCGTTGAAATCCCGTTCTTGCGAGGTATCTGCTCACCACGAAGCAGGTGTGACTTGAAGCATTATCGTGGTGAAACTTCCAATCGGCGGCGATGGGTGGCCCACTCGGTTGACTCTTTGCTACAGTCTTCTTAGCACTTTCACGTAAAAGCACGCTGCTCAATTGATTTCTGCATTTCGGAGCTTCGCCGAGTTTTATCACAGAGTACACTAAAAAACCGATGCTGCCCAAACCAGTGGTTGGTGACGACTGCCCAACGCGCTGTTTCGAAGCTTAGACTCCCCATCACCAAATCCCGCCAGCTGCGAGCGCACCGGAAGTACAGTCGCACGAGAAAAAATGATCTCATTACTTTTTATACAAACTCTGTAT
Source organism: Aromia moschata (assembly GCA_029963805.1). Taxonomy (NCBI): domain Eukaryota; kingdom Metazoa; phylum Arthropoda; class Insecta; order Coleoptera; family Cerambycidae; genus Aromia; species Aromia moschata. The sequence goes on from JAPWTK010001613.1 coordinate 11,417, forward strand.
ATACATATTCGCTTCAAAATTGTTTTGTAGAAATTATAACTAGCCTTCAACTAAATTTTGACCTCAAAGTAGGCTTTGCCAATCCAAACGTATGTCTTTCATTAAGTCAAACGTATGTCTATCGTTATGTTCAGGCCTAAAATGGTTGTTTTACGATCTTTTGAGTTTGTTTGCTTTTTTGATCTTCAGTTTGTTGAAAAGTTTGACAGCTTTCAAATTGTCAAGGTTAAAGTTTTAAACCAAAAAAGTTTGTGTTAATCAGGGCCGTAGCCAGAAACAAATTCTAACCAGGGCATAGTGGTACTTATTTTTTTAACGGGGCCAAAAAGAAAAGTTTTGCGTAAAAAATGTATTATCATATACTTTTTACAAAAAAAATAACACTTTGGGAACTTACGATTTGTTTACTTTTGGCACGTTCACTTATAAAACTACATAGTATTCACAACAAAAACAATAGGTACTAATTTAAAAAACCTTTAGACTGAAAGCTGTAAACAGTATCTATCATAAGTAAAAGTAACAGTAAAAAAAAGAGTATCTTTGTTTACGGTTATAAAATTTGCAACAAAAAACAAACTAATTTTATGGAATGGTGAATGAAAACACGCCCCGCATATTATAGACTATGCAACATAGACATATGACGGGTCATTTAAAATTTTCAGTAATTCATGAGTAGAATTTTTAACAGGGCGTATCTTTTTCACCAGTGCTCAGCTCTGATCAGCTCCCCCTGGCTATGACCCTGGTCATAGAAAGTTTTTGATGAGTCCTATTTCAAAAACGGACGAAGTTGAAAGACAATGGCAGTATTCCCTCGAAGACTGACATTTATTGCAAAACCAGTTTGCCGTTGTGGGTTATGAATATCGACTACATGTATTGTAGTCGATTTCCACTAGTTCTCTTTGTCACATTATTGAACTGTTCAGGGAAAACAGAGAGTTTGGAACAAAATAAAGGTGGTGACCGTCCTATGTACCGGTGGGCAAATTTCGATGTTTTTTATAGGGTATCTGGTAACTGTAAGGGCTATGGAAAAAATGAACCCACCTTTCCCGACCTCTTTTTCTGAGATAAATTCATTGGTGAAAACCAGAATTTGGTATTTATCTTTTCGTTTTCGAGTTGTAAACGAAAATTGATTTTTTTGAGTTTTTCGATTGGTGTCGATAACTCGGTTGTTTGTAAAAATTAGAAGAAATCTGTTTACACGTTCTACAAGGCACTTTTTAGGTAGAATAGATTTCCTTAACAGATTTTTTATATCTTGTGTAGTTTTCGAGTTATAAGCATAAACTTCTATTTTTTAAATGGAAACCATAGTTGGCTATGATTTAGCTAAAAAGAAAGTTTTTTCTCTTTACAACGATATAGTTTGTTGGGTCTATGATGAGTGTTTATGCGAAACAGTTAAAAACATCTGTTTTCTAATAAAGGACAGTATAGTAATTTCAATGAATTTGCACAGTGGCGCCTGTCAATTTGAAAACAGAAAGTTGAAAAATGGGATGTAAATACACAGTTACATTACTGTTTGATTAATTGTTTATGTTGGTTTTACTTGCATTATAGTTTTACAGTTTCGATTAAAGAAACCACCAAGGCGCGATGGCGTATCAAAATTAGAAAAGTTTAATATGCTAGAGTGTTTTATTCAAAATGGATATAATTCTGAAGCTGCATCGGAAGCATATTTTAATCGCTACCCTGAAAGGAGACAACCTAATATGTCCATCTTTAGTAGACTAAAAGAAAACCTCGTTGAATACGGAGGACTTAATAAACCAAGACCTAAAATTATCGTATTCAAGATGCTGAGGATGTTGCCATAAATGTTGTTGGTATGATAGTCGTAAATCCTTCAATTTCAAGTAGGCAAATTGAAGCAGAGTCACAGTATATCGCGACGAGGAAACACTTTCAGTTTTATAAAACACAAATATAGACCTTATACAATAAGGAAACAACAACAGCACCTTCCAACTGATCCTGAACGCCGACTGGATTTCTGCAATTGGTACCTACAACAAGTGAGCAAGACCAATTATTTTTTAAAAATATCATTTGGACAGATGAAGATTGCATAAGTAGTGCCGGAATTTTCAGCCGACACAACAAACATTATTGGTCTGAAGATATAATCCTCATCAGACTGTTGATGTTCCAAAATCAAGGACGTTTCGGTTTTAGTGTATGGTGTGCCCTATATAATAACCGCATTTTAGCTTACCAACTTTATGATGACAATTTAAATGGTCCAACTTGGTATTTACAATATGATAAACTACCACATAGTGAAGAATTTTTTAGACAACTTGCCACTTAACGAAAGACGACATGTATTTTTTCAACAAGACGGGGCACCACCCTGTAATACTAATTTAATCTCGGAATTATTAAATACTAATTTGGGGAGAAATGGATAGGGAACAATGGGCCAGTAAAGTGGCCTCCTCGGTCGCCAGAGCTCTCACCGTTAGGAATTTCTTTTTTGAGAACCATTAAATTAGGCTTCTTATACAAAAAGACAAATAATACACTGGTTCAACTGAGAGAAAATCTTATAGACTGTCTGAATTCCGTTTCAAATATTCACATCTATAATGCAACAAAAAGTGTTTCAAAGCGATGTGAACTGTGCATCGCAAACAACGGACGACAATTTGAAAACTTTAGGTAAATAATCATGCTCGTATTTTTTTTTAATCTGTCTAGTTTTGTTTTTTTTGTAAAATATATTGTATCGTATTTTTTACATACATTATTTATTTACAAATTTGATTGGTAAGTGTGTTAAACTTTCTTGTTATGAATATGTTATAATTAATTAATAATTAGTCACTAATAAATAATGTAATTAGTTATTTAAGTTTAATATACCATTCATTATATACGACTGTTACTATGTATTTATGTTACTTTTCATAGGAGTAAATTTCCATAGCAACAGTTATTATTATTAAAACTTTATTTTTGTAACAATGTGTTACTATAGAAACTTACTCTTCCTGCAAAGAAAAAAAAAAGTAGAGTATACCCTCATACAAAGAATTAAATTTTTAACTGTTTCCGCATAAACACTCATCATAGACCTATATACCCCATATCGTTGTAAAGAAAAAAAATCCTCTTTTTAGCTAAATCATAGCCAACTATGGTTTCCATTTAAAAAAATAAAAGTTTATGCCGCCAGCTCCTAAACTACACAAGATATAGAAAATCTGTTAAGAAGTCCTATTCCTACTTAAAAAAGTGCCTGTAGAACGTGCAAACGTTTTCTTCTAATTATACAAACAACCGAGTTATCGACACCAATCTTAACTCAAAAAAATCAATTTTCGTTTACAACTCGAAAACGAAAAGATATGGCAAATTCTGGTTTTCACCAATGAATTTATCTCGAAAAAAGAGGTCGGGAAGGTGGGTTCATTTTTCCATAGCCCTTAAGTTAAAGATACCCTATAAAAACATCGAAATTTGCCCACCCGG
>JAPWTK010001614.1:0-14645 GCA_029963805.1 Aromia moschata
ACGTATAAGGTAAGGTGGGGTAAGTGGGACATAGTTTTACAACTTTAATTTTTGAAATAAAAAGGAAAAAAAATTGTAACAGAAAAATATGTGAGCTTTGGAAGGGAAATAAGTTTAGGAGTCTTAATATCTAACAACGTATTAAGTTGTTTTAATACTGAGTAGTTTTGTTGTTTTATTTTTTTTATTTTTTTATTTTTAGTGTCTAATGTCCCAGTTACCCTAAATTTGGGGAAACTAAGTTATTTAAACCCTTATATCGGGGAACTGGGCCAATTTTAGCTACCTAATTTACCATGCCTCCAAATTTGGATTAGTAATAAAAAAAATTTAGTTTATTTTTTCAAGTTTCAAAATTAGCTGAAGAAAAATATAAATGAGTAATGCAATTTTTTTATTTAAATAATATTTTTTATATAATATAAGTATAAGAACTATTATTATAAGAAAGTACTAAACTATTTTGAACAAACATGCACATCAAATCTGTACAACATTTTTCTTCATCTTAATATAGTTTGTGGAGTCAATTCTAACATATTCAATTCCTTGAGGCTTCTTGATTGATAAATTATGCCGTTTCTTGAAACTTAAAAACCAGTCTTCTTTAGGTCTTCCACCTTTAAATTTGGTTTTTAGATTGTTATTTATCATGTAGTTTTGAACTACAGCCAACACTTCGTTGCGTGAAAGTCCAAATCTCCACTTTTCCGTGGCTATAAGACATTCCGCTAATTTATTTTCATCCTCTAGTGGTATTGGCAATTTTCCTCCGCCTCCTTTTCCCCTTTTTGCAATGATACCCTTTCCTCTAGTTCCATCAATATAGTGTCTTAAGGTGGTCCTTGGTATATTGTAGTATTTCGCCGCAGTATTCAATCTCATGTCATTATTTCTAACTTTCCTAATAGCATTTTCTATGTCGAGTTTGATATACCGACTGCCGTCTGCCCCTTTAGTAGTTTTTCTAATATAATGTTACGAACGCTGGGCCAGTCCGCCCCTGCCTTACTCGATACCAGCCGACCGCGTCGTCTGATAGACGTATGTGGAAGCGCCTGGAGAGATCGCGGCGGCTCGAGAAATCGAACGGCCCGGAAGCTACTAGATATGTCCGCAAGGAGATATAACGCGGGGTTTCGACGCGGGACAGTTCAGTTCCTATTTGAATTATGTAAGCGGCGCGCTCTCCGTACAACGCTCTAATATAAATTGTATAAAAATAAATTAGTGTAGTTAAATAGTGTTAGTCCGTAGTTTTATTAATTAAATAAATAGTGTTAGTTTAAAAGTGCGAGTTTAATTTTTCACACCTCACGAACCCGAAATAAATAAAACGTTACAATAATTACGAACCATTTTTACTGAAACGAAAGAGACAGAACAAATTTATTTCAGCTCCTTTTTAGGTAAAGTTAACTGGGATATTTCCGGGGTAACTGGGATGTGTCATGTCCCAGTTTCCCAGACATGTAGGTCCCAGTTATCTCTTTCTAACATATTCTTGGGGCAACTGGGACTCCCTATCTAGCATCTAACCTGAACAGAACTGCACTATAACAAGTATGCTGTTTAAGATAGGACTGCATGTTCATGCTATTGAAACACAAAAAGTTGATAATAACTACTAATTTAAAGAATTTATTTACCTTAATGTATTACACGCCCTGTTTTGTTGGAACGAAAGAACTCGTCTCACAGACATTCCACCATAACTACCATCATGTGATGTCACAATTTATTATTGCACTTGCTAGGGATAGATGGCAACACGTACGTTAAAAGTACATCAGCGCTCGTTTAAATTATAAGTAAACAATGAAGATACTATCCTATGGCCCAGGATACATCGGTGTCCCACTTACCCGACCTTACCTTATTAGCTAGGAAGATTAAAAACCTGGCGTTAAAACGAAAATTGCAATTTTCAAATTGCTACTGACGCTGGGCATGTGGGTCTAGGAGACCCAAATTTTGGGTGAGCCCTTTTCGAAGGAAGCGCTATCGATTCCAATAGGTTTCGAGCAAAAATATTTGTTGACCGTCCGACTTGACGTGGAATACCCCATACATTTTGATCCACCATTGAAGCGCACCATTGGTAACTACATTATTATTAGAGATACAAGATTGGTTAAATTAGCATATTATTAGATTTTTTAACTTTGATTATGTAAGTTTATGAAAGATATTGGAATTTAGAATAAAAATGGTTGCGACAAGTTTTTCGCTAGGATGAAAAATAACGGAGCTAAACTGATTGTCAAAATTAGCATAACACTTTTTATATTAGCGCCATTTTCGTTCTACTCAAGTTGGAGACTTGCGGTTTTTAATTTTCCGTAGCCTATAGGTCTGTTTTTTAATGCCCCCGAAAACGCTACGCTGTGGCTTAAACGGTTCGCCGTCCATACCCCAAAAACCAACCCCATGTCGAAATGTGATTTCGCGAAGATTTTTGGCGGCAATTTCAGAGACTTACAGAATGAACTAAAAAGAACGCTGTCGGGTTTTTACCCGACTCCATCCCGGCACACATTAAGACAGTGTTGCCAGATTGGGAGTTTTCCCCCCAAAATTGGGGTATTTTACTATGCCTGGAGGAGTTTTTGGGGGTGAACTTTGTTTGGGAGAATTTTTGGGGGTAAATTGTATCTTGGGAGTATTTTTTTGAGGGATAACAGAGAGTGTTTGGACGCAAAATAAGGACAAGCAGAATTATAGTCGGCGTTATATTGACATCTACGCATGCGCAGTTTGATCCGTAAATAAGGATTGCTTGTCCTTATTAGTCAACGAATATCTACTGCAATACAATGCAATGTTTACCTTATTTCTACATTTGGCAACTTTGACCTGCATTCTGAAGCATAACCTTATTTTTCCGTTAGTATGCTGTGTCAACAGTGACATATAAATCGTTTGTTTATGCGGTAAACAATTTTAGTGGATCCGCATTCTCTGACTGAAAGAGTTTATTTACATGAATGATTTCTTTTAATGCCCAGCTTAAAAAGGTAAAATATAACAAATATGATTTGTTTTTGATCAACCACATAGCACCCTTCACTATCTTTATTAATACCAAAATGTATTTTAAGTGGACTGTTCTAATTTTGAGGATGAAGAAGTTGCAGAAATATTTTCAGAAACGGTAATATAATAATAATAATATATTATATAAGTATATAATAACATAATACATTTCAAATGATTTGGGGGATTTTATTTGAAAAGTGTCATTTTCGGGGGAATTTCTAACTTTGGTTGGGGGAATTGTAAAAATCGTTCTGGCAACTCTGCATTAAGACCTCCCAAATAACTGTGTATTTGGCCGCTGTCCCGTCTCTGTAACCCATTTCCAGACCTAGTCTCCTTCAAAACCTCATTTGCATCACCCTCTTTTTTTGACCCCCCTCCAAAAAATCTTTGAGTTGGTGAAAATTCCTGAACGAAGGCATTTATATGAATCGACAATCGCGAAAGGACCATACCGGTTAAATCCGGAGACGGACTCTTGGGGTTTTTTTAGGTCGCAGAAATCATTTTTTTGATTTATTTGGTCATATGAACCCTTGTAAGGGGGTGAAATAGGGGTTGTTTAGGGTGAAAATAGCATATTTAAAAAAGGTCGGGTTTGAAAATTCAAAACTTTCTTGGTGGGTTTTCCTGGTAGGTCACTCTATTTTCTGGGTCTTGTGTTTGTCGGTGACTCCATTTGTGGGGTTTATTTGATCGTAGAAACCTTTAAAGGGTTTTTTTTTTTTCGAGTTCTTAACAAGTTGTAACCATGTACACCTCCTTCATACCCTTAAAAGGTTGCATACGATAGAATGGACCACAAAAAATTGTGCAGATGACAAAAAAAAACGCGGAACCAATATTGGCGTTTCACCGTGTTCACCCGAAACTAGAATAACCGATAAAAATATCTCTAAGAAATAGTTTTGAATGTTCAAATCTGATCCATTTTAAATATGCTCTTTTCACCCTCTACAACCCCTATTTCACCCCCCTTGCCAGGGTTCATATGATCAAATAGACCAGAAAAATAAATTCTGCGACCTAAAAAACCCCTAATAGTTCGTCTCCGGAAAATTTAACCGGTATCCAGAATCCCTGTGTATTGTGTGCGTAGTCCTTTGCAAGAGATGCTTGGTACGCGCAACAAGTGTTCACTGTGATTTGGGCTCATGAACCCTCGACTGAGTTAACACCTGTGAGGCAGACCACCCAAACAGCATCTCTTTTCACTAATTTTACGCATGGAAAGCATGGTATTGATTATTATTGATAAAACATATGGTATCTAATTTGAATTATTGTCATCCCAACATTCCATTTTTAGATTTTACCATAGCTGTATCTTTAAGCAAAATGAAAATTTTGTAAAAAGCATAAGGCTAAAAAGTTTGCATATTCGTATGATAATTAAAACAATACTACATATTTAGCTAAATATTTAGTATATGCTTAGGTGTGATAATCAGCCCCTAAAATATGATGACGGTCCCTTGCTTCCTTACAAAAATACGAATTCAAGCCGCTATTGGTGTTCTTTTCAAAAATATTGTTGCGACATGTGTTGACACTCATTACATTCTTGTCAGTAAATGATTTTTATGTCATTTTTACACAGTCCTACAGCACTACATAAAAGGTAGCTGACTCGTCCGCCATTTTGGAGCCCATTACCTCTTTAAGGTTGATGAAAATAACCGTCGAATTTAAATTGTAAAGCTTTAAGTTACATTTTTCAGAATATTAAAATAAAATAAACACCAGAACATATATATTGTTACGAACGCTGGGCCAGTCCGCCCCTGCCTGTTTTGACGCCGGCTGACCAAAGCAGCCGATAACCTGTGCTGACGTAAGACGCCCAGAAACGCCACGAGTATTCGCGACGGTTCGACTTCGCGCGCTGGAGGCTTCTCGTAGATACGCGACCCTTCTATAGGTGGATATAACGCGGGGTTTCGACGCGGGACGGACAGTTCTATTTAAATATCGGCGCGGCTTACAACGCGGGAAATAAATTGTATAAAAATAAATTAGTGTAGTTAAATAGTGTAGTAGTTGTATTAATTAAATAAATAGTGTTAGTTTAAATGTACGAGTTTAATTTTTCACACCTCACGAACCCGAAATAAATAAAACGTTACATTGGTGTCCGGTGTGAGTGTGGAAAAAAACTGAACAATAAAAACATTTAAATAAATAAATTCGCGATAAATAAATTAAGTGAAATGGCTTCAAGACAGGTATTTTTGAAGGACCTTAAAGTGGCGGATTTGAAAAGAGAACTCGAAGAACGGGAGTGCGAGACGACAGGGAAAAAGGCCGATCTGCAAAATAGACTTAAAGAAGCTCTGGAAAATGAAGGTGAAAATCCCGACATATTTTTATTCGAAATTGCCGGTGACATAAATTCGGCGTTGCAAAGTTTAAAAGGAAGCCTGGAACAGAAACTAATAGAAAATGGTAGTAACCTGGAACAGAAATTTGAGGAAACGTCTGGAAACTTAAGAGGGATGGAGCAAAACTTAAGAGGGATGGAGCAAAGGTTGGTCGAAAATGCTACTCAAATGCAACAGAAATTTGAGGAAACGTCTGGAAACTTAAGAGGGATGGAACAAAAACTAATGGAAAATCATACAACTTTAGAAAAAGAAAATTACGGAAAATTCTAGTTGGCTCCAGAAACAAATGGACGGCAAATTTGGGGAAATAGAAAATAAATTAGTTACCGTAGAAGAAGAATTCCAGAATAAGTTTCTAGAAATGGAAAGGAAATTTGCAACGTTGGTTTTAGAAGGTGGGGAACAACAACGCATGATAAATACCACTCTGAAGTCACCTGGTAGCGACATCGACAGGATGACTAATCCCCAGGCAAGTAGTCACATGGAAATGTCGAAAATTCGCATGAAACCACCACAGTTTGATGGTAAGAGCTCCTGGGTCAATTACCTACGGCAATTTGAGGCTGCAGCGAAGGCAAATGGTTGGTCGTTGGCAGAGAAGGCTACAGCGCTGACATTAGCACTACGTGGAGATGCCACGGATATATTACAGACGCTTTCGCTTGAAGAACAAGAGGACTACCATCAACTTGTCCGACATCTGGAAATGCGTTATGGTCAGTCTCATCTCGAGCATGTCTACCACTCGCAGTTGAAGAACCGCTATCAGAAAAGTAACGAATCGCTGCAGGAATTCGAAGCGGACATAGCGCGGTTAGTTCGTTTGGCATATTCATCTACGCCGGAGAATGTCATGGAACGACTAGCCGTGCAGGCATTTTTAGATGGTCTGCGTGACACTGAGACCCGTCAAGCTCTGACTCTCGCTCGTCCCAGCAAGTTGGTGGATGCTTTGGCGCGAGCTTTGGAATTCGAAGCTGCTAAACAGAGTTGCAGAGGTCAAGCTAAGGTCCGTAGGATGGAGGACGGTGTTGAAGAAGGAACCTGCAATGAAGCAGAAATTAGGCGAGTCGTCGAGGGCATGTTGGAAAAGAGGCAAATTCGGTGCTGGAATTGCGGTAAGGTTGGACATGTCCGTAGTCGCTGCCCTAGAAATAAGGAAACGTCACCCTCGTCGGAAAACTAAATGAGGTTGACCGTAAGGGGCAATCGTCAACCTCTAAGAAGCAAGCCCCAGAGAAAATTGCACGAGTCGCATCTCTTCAACACCCGTCTAATAGTGTTTTTGTCGATGGACTAGTCGATGGAAAAGAGAGACTGTTGCTATTAGATACGGGTGCAACGAGAACTATCATTAGACCAGATATTGTTGGAACCGCAGCAAGAATTACTTCGACCAGCTGGCGACTACGTACTGCAACTGGAGATCCCGCTACCATTCGCGGTGAGACCAATGTCACGATTGTCATTGGAAACGTGTCGTTTGAACATCGAGCACTGGTAGCTGAAATTGAGGATGAACTTATTCTTGGAATGGACATTATGAACACCAAGGGATTTGAACTGGACTTCAAGAATAATGTTCTGAAAATAAATGGCGAGGAAATCGTACTACATCGAAAGACGGAGGAAACAATCCGAGTTGTCCTGGCAGAGGATACGGCAGTGCCAGAACGAAGTGAAATGATCTTGGACGCTCATTTGGACGGTAACCCGTGTGTTGGAAATATAATGATGTTTGAGCCAAGGTCTCACGACGGCGAGGTAGCAAGAGAGAATAGCTGTAGGAAAATCTCTGTTGCTGACCGAGAAAACAGTACCGGTGAGAATAATGAATCTCAATCATCACCCAGTGAATCTTAGAAAAGGAATCATTTTAGGGTACTGTTCTTCGGTTTCCTCCGTCATTCGAAAATTAGATGCTCAAGAAAATTCAGTTAAGAAGATTACAGGCGAGTTAGCAAACCTCCTATCATCTTCCTCAAGATCCTTGAGAAGTGATCAAACGACGAAGCTAAGGAGTCTGATTACTAAGTACGCAGACATTTTCGATGATGGGCAAGGTAGAAAGGGCAGGACAAATGTAATCCGACACAAAATCGACACGGGCGACGCTCGGCCCATCCGACAAACAGCAAGAAGATTGCCATTAGCCAAACGCGAGGAAGCCGATAAAATCGTGCAGGACATGGAAAAAGATGGAGTCATTGAACCATCTAATAGTCCGTGGGCTTCACCAATTGTATTGGTAAAGAAGAAAGATGGCTCTACCAGATTTTGTGTGGATTACCGTCAATTAAACAACGTGACAAAGAAAGACAGCTATCCATTGCCTAGAATCGATGACACCTTGGATACTCTATCAGGATCAAAGATTTTCTCAACCCTAGATTTGAAGAGTGGATATTGGCAAGTAGAGTTGGCACACCGGGATCGAGAGAAAACTGCGTTTACTCTGGGTACAGGACTATGGCAGTTTACCGTAATGCCGTTTGGATTATGTAACGCTCCGGCAACCTTCGAGAGGCTGATGGAAACAGTGTTAAAAGGACTCTCTTGGAAGACATGTCTTGTGTATCTTGACGACATCATCGTGGTTGGAAAATCTTTTGAGGATCACATGAAAAATCTGGAGGAGGTCTTTCAACGTTTGCGAACCTCTGGCCTAAAGCTTAGCCCGAAAAAGTGTGATCTATTCCAGAAGGAAGTGAGGTATCTGGGCCATGTTGTTTCCAGTCAAGGAGTGGCAGTGGATGACCAGAAGATCAAAACAGTGCGAGAGTGGCCAGTACCCGGCAATAAGCATGATCTACGAAGTTTCCTCGGGTTATGCACTTACTATCGTCGATATGTGCCCGGATTTGCCAATATTGCCAAGCCACTGACTCGACTCACGGAAGGAGAAAGACGGTTCCAATGGGACGATGAATGCAGTAAAGCGTTTCGACATTTAAAGGAAGCGTTGACGAGTGCACCTATCCTGAGCTATCCTCTCCCAGATGGAAAATTCATTTTGGATACCGATGCCAGTAATGTAGGTTTGGGAGCAGTTTTGTCTCAGATTCAGGACGGCCAAGAGAAGGTTATTGGATACTTCAGTAAAACCTTGTCGAAACCTGAGCGAAACTACTGTGTTACCAGGCGGGAGCTACTGGCGGTAGTGAAATCTGTCGAACACTTCTATAAATACCTGTATGGGAGGAAATTCTTGCTGAGAACGGACCATGCGGCGCTAAAATGGCTTCTACAGTTCAAGAATCCTGAAGGACAGGTAGCCAGGTGGATAGAGCGACTCCAAGAATTTGATTTCGACACCGAACATCGTGCAGGCAAAGTTCACCGCAACGCTGATGCGCTATCCAGAAGACCCTGCTTTGAGGATTGCAAACATTGTCAGCGGGCAGAAGAAAAGGACATCTTAGTATACAGAACGACGGCGGTGAACGATGATTGGCTGTCGGAAAAGGTTTTGAAAGACCAAGAGAATGACCCGAATCTGAAACCAATTGTGAATTGGAAGAAAGAAGATCGGAAACCCACTTGGGAGGAGGTATCACGGTATTCACCAACCGTAAAGTCATACTGGGCTCAGTGGAATTCCCTCGTCTTAAGCGACGGACTCTTAAAACGCGTTCTGGAGAAATCAGATGGTACCGAAGAGCGAAAACAACTGATAGTCCCCAGAAACAGAGTGCCAGAGGTATTGGAGGAGATCCACAATGGAAGCACTGGCGGACACCTGGGAGTAACAAAGACGCTGGGAAAAGTTAGGGAGCGTTTCTACTGGGTGAACTGCACTACTGACGTGAAGGAGTGGTGCAAGAAATGCGTGGTGTGCGCTGCAAGTAATGGTCCGCAACGGCACCCGAAGGCTCCAATGCGACAATACAACGTGGGTAGTCCGTTTGAAAGAATTGCCATCGATGTAGCAGGTCCGTTTCCGGAAACAGATAATGGAAATAAATACATCGTCGTCGTGATGGATTATTTCAGCAAATGGGTAGAAGCGTATGCCCTTCCAAACCAAGAGGCTTCTACTGTGGCGGACGCTCTCATCAAGGACTGGATTTGTCGATTTGGTGTACCTCTGGAATTACATTCGGACCAGGGGAGAAATTTCGAGTCGATTCTGTTTCAGAATGTGTGCCGTACACTCGACATCCGTAAGACGAGGACAACTGCACTGCATCCGCAGTCAGATGGAATGGTGGAGCGAATGAATAGGACCATCAACCGGTACTTATCCAAAGTAGTCTCTGACCACCAGAGGGACTGGGACCAGTTTCTCCACCTGTTCCTACTAGCCTACCGGTCGTCAGTCCACGAAACAACTGGGCAAACACCTGCAAGCATCGTCATGGGCCGTGAACTGCGTCTACCCTGTGACCTGAAGTTCGGCTGTACACCAGGGGACGACGTGGCTGGAGAGGACTACGTCAGTACTCTACGCCAGAGAATGGACGACATCCACGAACGAGTCCGTTCAAATATCCAGGGCGCCAGCAACCGCATGAAGGAGACCTACGACATCAACGCCAACGATGGCAGGTACCAGCCCGGCAACCAAGTCTGGTTATATAACCCACAACGTCGTCGTGGGTTATCTCCAAAACTTCAAAGCTCCTGGGAAGGTCCGTATGAGGTCGTCACCCGGATTAACGATGTAGTCTATCGAATCCAGAAGTTGCCAAGAGGAAAACCCAGGGTTGTCCATTTCAACCGTTTAGCCCCTTTCGCCGGAAATAATGACGAACAAGCTGAAGCCAGAGTTCGACACGTCAGTCCACCAGACAGCGAGCTCTCCTTCGAGGAATTCATGTTGCTTCATTCCAACGGCCAGAAAGCTCGCTACGGTGTAACGCGAGAAGAACCACGTGACCTGTTCCAGGCTCCTGCTGACTTCTGTCTTGCTCACTGTGTGGCAGCGGATCTCCGAATGTCCCGAGGGATTGCACTTACCTTCAAGAAGGCGTTTGGACAGTTGGAGGAGTTACGCAGACAAAGACCAGAGGTTGGACGAGTCCTTCAAATCACGGCGGCCGAGTAGGAGAAAGAGGTCCGTTTTCTATTTGGTGACCAAGCAGCTATCGCACCATAAACCAACTTATCAAACTGTCTGGGACACACTAGTCGAGCTGAGGGATGTGCTCTTGTCCCAGAGCATAAGCAGTTTGGCGATACCGAAGATAGCCAGCGGACTAGATGGCCTGGATTGGAGGGTGATCAGGAGTATGCTAGAAGTCCTCTTCCGGTTTACTGGAATTGATATTCTGGTATGCTGTTACAACCCCAGGAGATCGCTCAACGAGAAGACTGTGGACTGCTTCTTCTACCAGACCTCCCGATGCAAGAATGGGTCATTCTGCAGGTATCGACACGGACCAGGGGACGATACAATTCGAGACGAAATGTCTTTAAGGAGGGGGCAGTGTTACGAACGCTGGGCCAGTCCGCCCCTGCCTGTTTTGACGCCGGCTGACCAAAGCAGCCGATAACCTGTGCTGACGTAAGACGCCCAGAAACGCCACGAGTATTCGCGACGGTTCGACTTCGCGCGCTGGAGGCTTCTCGTAGATACGCGACCCTTCTATAGGTGGATATAACGCGGGGTTTCGACGCGGGACGGACAGTTCTATTTAAATATCGGCGCGGCTTACAACGCGGGAAATAAATTGTATAAAAATAAATTAGTGTAGTTAAATAGTGTAGTAGTTGTATTAATTAAATAAATAGTGTTAGTTTAAATGTACGAGTTTAATTTTTCACACCTCACGAACCCGAAATAAATAAAACGTTACAATATTAAGTTAGGTATACTATGTACATATATACATTTTACAAAACAAAACTTAATTCTTTAGTTATGAAAAAGATGTGAACCTTAATAGGTATATAGTTAAGACATAAATTTACTTATAGTTTTTCCATTTTTAAACTTTTTTAATATCGAATTAAAGGTGAAATTTATGAAAATAATCAAGAAGATATTGTATGTTAGTTAATTGTTTTTTTTTTTATTAAACTGTAAACATATGTATATGATTACTCAAATTTCTCAATTATGAATCTTCGACTTTATTATAGTAAATTGACTTGAAAAATAAAGTGCTGACAATTGCAGGAATTATTTACTCACCTAAAATATTTTATTTCTTGTAGCTTATACGATGATTTTGAATACCCTATATATTTCATGGACTTTTTTGTATAAAAGAATATAATCTAATTGAAACACAGTATGACTATGACACTAAATGAGAAACTTTTTACTGATTTTATCGCAAAAAAATACTATATTCTATTTAAAATTAACGAATTTATATCAACTTCCGATACAACCTAAAGTGGTATTTGAAAATATTTTCATTGAATTGGGCTGCCATCCTTCGGTGCAAATGTTCAGAATTAGATTTAGCGACTCGCCAATCACCCTGTATACTCCATGAATTTTCTGTTTTGTGGGCCGAAAAATATGTTTTTTTTAATTACTTTTTATCGATTCCTTGATAAACTTGTGGGATTATCGATCAGTTTATAAAAACAAAAGTTTTTGTTTTTCTTTCTAACGTTTCGGCTTTATTCAGCCATCATCAGAGAATATATTTTCTATTTTCTTTGAGTCGTGTCTATTATAGATGTTTTAGTTCGACAATATTTATCGATTCCAGGAAAAAATTGCTCCTAACACATGGAAGAAAGGGAAAAGCATATAAGTAAGTGGCGAGCTTATAATCAAGGTTACGTTGACCCAGATAGGTACGCATTTTTTTAAATGCATTATTTATTAGTTGTAAACTATAAAAACTGCGGTTCAGCTCCATAAAGTTAGTGTGGGAAAATTTAAATGAACTTGCGCAAGGAGCAGCGAGCACACGAGAAAAAATAAATAAGTTATTATAACTATCGCGGTGACTTTTAGACTATTTGTAGCTAATGTAATACGTTTACATAAATATATCAACTTACGTCGATTTTTTAGGTGAAAGACAAAAAAGGTATTATTAGGAACCATAAAAACTGGTGTTCGCGTTCTTAGTAATTACATTGAATAATAGAACTATCGCCTATAGAGAAAATTTAATATACTATTAAATAAAAAAAGAAACGCAAATTTTATTAATCCCATTACTTAATATACTACATAAAAAATGTGAAATAAAAAAGTCGCTTGTAATGAATACGATTGGTTTATTTTGATATTTATACGATAAAAATTTTAGTTATTATAAAGAACTCAACAAATTGGAAGTGGAGTAAAAATTTTAGTTCGCATAAAAAACTGGCAATCTATTATTCCTTATAACAACTGATTCTTGTTTTAAACACCTATTTTCAGAAATTTGCATAGATACTATTTGGATATAATCCACATCTTTTTCTATATTCAAGTTTATTGAATATAAAAATAGCGAAAATATTCTTGTTTTACTATGTGGCAAATTGAAACGGAATGCATACACAACTGCCTGAATTGCAAAAAAAAAAACAAATCAGTATGTACATCCGTTCTGTTACTCATGTTTTGAATTGTACAAACAACTAAATACTATCCAAACCAAGTCCTTGTATGATTCATAACTTTGGTTAAGTTGTAAAAAATTAAAACCTGCATCTTTAACCCTAAACTGCTATAGATCGGGTCTCTGTGACCTAGTGCAACTATTTTAACGTCCTCTGTGCCCTGTAGTAATTATTATCATTCTACATCAGTCTTTCGTTTTTCGCTGAACAGTTCCTCTACGTAATATCCATTGATATCTCCATCTCTAGATTTGAGTGTAGTACTAAAGTGTACTTTTTATTTCAGAAAATTTAGCCCCATCGGAACTGAAAAAGCTGAGGAACAAACAGAGGAAGGCGAGAAGAAAGGCTGAACAGGAGAGCGCGCAGGCGAGGGGAGGCCCAAGTGAAAAGGGATCAGCATCACAAGTCGCGACAGCAGGGAGACGTGGAAGCCGACGCGCCACAATTGGACGAACTGGTTCCGGACAAATTAGCGAGGGTAAGGGTCATTCGCAACTGCTTAACGCACCTTAACGAAAAACACTTTAGGGACGTTGTAGAAATTAACTTGGAAGTTTCTCAAAGATTTCTGGGAAAATATAATATATGTCATGTTTTCGCGATGAAACCGTGACGGCTATCATGACATCGTTTTATTAGATTTCAAAATCGCTTCAGATGTGCCATTGAAAGTAATCGGAATGATTCCACAGGCCAACAAGGGTCAGAAAACAGAAACTGTAGTATCATTTTCCGAAGGTTTCCGGTGCGCTGAATTCGAATCTGGCCTCAGAATTACTCAATCACGTCAGGTTTTTGAGATATCCTAACCTTAATGTGAAAAAAAAAACAATTTTTTGACATATTTGAGGTTATGTAACATCATAAGGTATTTTGTCTTCACAAAACTTGTACTAGCATCATAAAAGTGTGATTCTTCATCTTTAAAATAAATTTTGAATCGTCCAGATATCTGAGTTTTTCACCGACGTATGATAATTTGAAGTTTGTGTTCCATCAGGCTACTCAAATGCAAGCCAAAATTAGAGTACAAGCTACCTCTTTGAGCGTCTTTCTTTAAATACTGTTAAATTACTGTATAAATATTTTCAAGGTCGGTGATTGATGACAGATCCACTGTCAGATTCTAAAATTTCAAAATGTCAGATCCAATATGGCAGGCAAAAATTTCATAAAAATATTAATTATTAAGGATGTTTCTAATTGCGAATGCATGGTAAGATATTTCAAAAATATCAAGGTCATTCTTTAAGGAACTTTTTACAAGGAATTCAACAGTATTTAAAACAATACGCTCAAAGAAAATACATTGTACTCTGCTTTTGGCTTACATTTGAGTAGATCGGTGAGACACAAACTTCAAATTGTCATATTATCTCAGTAAAAACAAAAGATATCTGAACGATTCAACATTAATTTTAAAGAGAAAGAATCAGACTTGTATATACTATTACTAGTTTTGTGAAAACAAAATACCTTATGATGTTACATAACCTCAAATATGTCAAAAACAGTGTTTTTGCACATCATTCAGTAACTAATACAGAAGGTGTCTTGCAAATCCTTATTTTTAAAATTATTACTAAAAATTATGTTTACTGCATGAACTGGGTCATTATAAAACGAAGGTTTAACTTTTATGCTTATTACTATTCTTATTCTTATTACTAAAAATTTCTGCATGAACCCACCATT
>JAPWTK010001615.1:0-14587 GCA_029963805.1 Aromia moschata
TATAAACTAAACAGAACTACTGTATGTAAACTATCACGGTATACAAATAGGAGTACGATATCTAGGCGGTTGAAATACGTACCGCTTTAAGCATAGCGTAATCTTGTGCCCACGGTCCCAATATTGCCACGGAAGTCGTATTATTTTCTATTTATGTTTTTTGCTATTTTTCATTAAACTTATTAGTATTCCTGTAGATATGTTACATATGTGGAGATAAGTTTTGATAAATATCGACCGTGGAAGTGGAATGATGAAATAATTTATATACAACCTTTATTCGAACCAGTGTTTTAGAAAGTGTTTGTTCTGAAAGGATGTTTACCCGCGAAGGGAAATTCGAGAATTTAATTTTCCAGAATGGATGTGAAACAACTATGTAAAATTAAACGAATGTAATGCAAAATTTTATCCACAATCAGAGCAAGTATCGTCTGAATTTAATTTTATAAATATCTCACTGTCACGTCGAGTGACGTTTTTAAGAAGTCGTGCAACTTGGTAAAAGTTCTATTGGTTTCTATACTTTGTTACTTTGAATTCATTGATGGATGTCACTTTACACAGTTCAATGAAAAATTAAATACGGCTACTTTGTAAAATGATTGTGGCTAAAAAAACAATATTTGTGTTGATGATTTCAGAAACAGATATGATCCAGGCAACTTGATATGATTACGGATTTTAATAATTAATAATACATGGATTTTTTTGTTTATATCACTTTTTTATATATTTATTCAACACTTTTACAGTAGAGCGATTTAAAAAAATATTATTTTTCAAATAAGTAATAAATTACTGATTTAGATAGATATCTGTTTTCAATATACCTACCATCTAAAATAATTGTTGGTCAACACTTTCGCTAATGTTTAAATATGATATTCTAATTGTTTTTATTACTTACGTATTTAATTTGAAATATGCACCTGTGTTTTGCCAATAACAAACAGTTTTCTTATTCTAAAAAGATATGTCTTGAGTAAAGCGAGAGTTGTCAAAAAGTGAAAATACACAAAGTAATAACAAAAAGCAACAGTGTGTAATGAGAAAAAACAATAAAAATAGTTAAAATGTAAAAACAATAAGAACCTTAGGTAACAAACATAGTTTTAGGGTGTCCTAAATAGTAGGATAGGATATATCAAATTATCTTTACAACTAAAATGGATATGTTGGGAAATTGTTTTATACTAAAGTGACCAGCATTTGATCTTGTCAAAGACGGACATGTTCAGCTGGTTCACATTATTGAAGCTAAAGTTAATTTTTCGCGCCGGCGGGCGCAAACCCTGATAGCACCGCGAGGCCAAGATTTTTAAATCTTCACGCTTCACAAAAGGTTACGTGTTTTCCTGGCACTTCAGAATTTCAATAGAAAAATACATTCCCATAAAAATATAAACTTTCACAAGGATACTTTTTGGAATTTGAATTTTCTATTTTTAAAAATACTAATAAGGAACCCGTCTACAATCGATACGATACGTCGATGCGTCTTCACGTTAACCTAGAAGACGTAATTAAGACATTTTAATAAAAAAATTTCAATGACGGACAATTTGACGGACTGCTCTTGAAGACGGACAAGCTTTCTGAATGACGGACTGTCCGTCCTAATGACGGACGTAAATTCCCTTTAATTTTATACAGTTGAATAGTTTTTAGTGACTATCCTTTATATCTCAATTATTACAACATAATAAAAACACAGATAAGGAAGTTTACTCAAACAAGCCCTTTTAAATTTGTTCCTATTTTCTTGTCCTGCAATTACAGCCTCAAAAAGACTTCTCAGATTTCTCTAAAAGAAATTTTTGATGGTATCGCTTCTTTCTTCAAATATCTCAATCTTTTCGGTTGATATCCAAACAACTCATATAGTAGATTTCGCTCATAATCTTCAACAAAGTGAATATTTGAACAAGTTCTGGCATTATTAACATTGAATGTATCTTCGCCTTTACACACAGATGCCTTCACTTTGCTTTTCATTCTGTCTCGTCTTTGGGAAAGCCAAAAACTTGAAATTGTTTTTAGAGGAATTGTTCGTGTTGTAACCATCTTATAGCGCATCACATTTTAACAAATTTTTGATCATAAAAGTGCTAAAACTAGCTACTAACTTACTTCAATTTGATAGGAAGTCTAAGACTAAGGAGGCTGAACTTCATTCGGTATCTAGAGATAAAATCTGTCCACCTACAAGATGAAGCAGTAATGTACCTTGATTCTCCAAAACTTGGACCTAAAATTCGTTTACCTCCACAATTTAGCGAAAAATCCCTCCACAATTGACGATTTTCTATCCCCACTATTACCACGAGCTCTTTGCTCCTGTGCGGCGCGCATTTGAAATCCTTGCAACATAGTTATGATAGGAAGCAGAATTATATTTAAAAAACTGATATTCCTTTATATTATGGGATCCTTTAGCTGTATTTATAGAACCACTTATAATTTTTGGCTCATTTACTAAAATTTACTAAAAATTTAGTCCGCGCCCTCCTATTTAATTTTCACGCCGGCAAAACAACAAATAAGTACAGCCTCACTTGACTGTCAGCACCAATGCCGTGCAACATTTTCGGTGGCTGTGGTGAGATACCCCTCTTGAAGTAAAATTCTGGAGACATTCTGTCTCGAGCTACGCCGAATTTTGGAGACTCCAGTGTACTCGATGTCACGTGATGAGCAGCGGTCCACATGTGAATGGGCGCATTCCAGGACCAGCTCAGCCGCTGGCCACTAGGTGTTAGTAGTTAGCCTTTTCTGACAGTCAGCGGCTTAACACTCCCTGAATCGTTTGTATGAGTTTCATAAAGATCATTAAAAATGTAATATGTTCTATAGCATGAATGTCTTTCATGAATCATGAATTCATAATTCCCTGCCGTGTTCTGTGTTTAAAGACACTTAAAGAACAAAGGTTCGTTTTCTTTTCTATAACTTTTGTTTAAAAACAAGCAATATTTTCTTTTCTAAAACTTTTTGTTTAAAAGTAGGTTGAAATTCAGTTTTTCACGGGACCGATGAAAGAGAGAGAAAGTCATACGATGGGAATTATTGTCCGTCAGCATCTCAGCTATAATATTTTAGACTTAGTAAATTGGTCAGCCGCTGAGATCAAAAAAGTGTCAGCCACGTCCATTCAGGGAAGTAGCTAAGTTAGCTACTCCAGCCGCTGACAAATCCCTGAATGCGCCCAATGGTTTTATATGACGTTTATCAATAAGCTGCTAAAACGGGTGCTTACATGCCGTTTTACTTTAACAAAAAAACAAACCAAAAAAAATATGGTTAAAAGTGCTGTGTTGCATTGTGTGATGTAAGAAGATGTCCGAATTACGGACATTATTTCAAATACTGATGTATGTATGAAACGAAATATTTTCCTTTGTTGTATTGTTAACGATTGAGCACGTAACACGAAATGTTTTGAGTACATTTTCATATGGATCATTGCGAAAATTTGTAACTGCAAAGACATTACTTGTGTAGATTCAATATAATATTCAATACCAACAAATTAACGAAAAATATCGAGCGCCTGTCAATTGTATTCGCACCACGGACATTCACACGGAGTTTAACCTCTAACGCACACAGATTAGTACAGAACCATGGTATATGTAGAGATATCTGTTTATATACCGTAGCAACCAGGGTGCACAACTGTTTACAGTGTCTCTGGAGGCGGACATATTCGAGCCCGTCGCGTTATACAGCGAAAAGCCGCAGTTCGGTCTCCTTGGTTCTAGTCTTCTTGAGCAAGTTGCCTTCAGAACACACTCGGCTGACAAAAGTGGGTACAAGCTGACGTCACAGTCATGGCGCCCGGCTGCGCGATATCGCGCCTTCTACACTCAACATCCATATCCGAACTCCAAATTTCCGAACTCACGATATTTCCGAACTTTTTTCTCACGATATTTCCGAACTTGTATTTCCACATAACACGAACTTGTCACTGATTGGTTAACGACAAAAAACCGCGAAATGTGAAATGAGAAAAAATGTAAACACAATATTGCGATTGTTATCATTTCTCGATTGTCACAGGAATTCAGCAAAGAGGAAATCGCCCTCCTAGCAGCACACCTGAGACAAGAGTTCTTCTTTGTACAAACCCAGTAAAAAACACTTAATTCAAATGGCGTATCATAAGTATCGGTGCACTTTATTGTGTCAATCCGTCCACTCAATTTTCGTCTTTTTTTTCAGTTTTCAAAGTAAATTTCTTTTTTCCAAGAATTTCTGCCACTGACGATTTACAAATATTGTACATCTTACATAGATCAACATTTTTAACACCATTTTTTGCGTGATTTATCAAATCCAGCTTTTGCTCAAGGTTAGCCTCTTAGCAGGCTCTTTTCTCTGCAAATAAACAGTACAATAATGTTTGTTTTGTATCAGTTTCTTAAAAATACATATTTTTTCATAATTTTTCATTTCAGTTTGAAATTATTATAGATTAATAACAAAATATTCAATAAAACAAACCTTTTACTTTGAATTACAAAATAATTACCTGCATCACTCACTCCTTTGCACCTGACATTTTTTTGTTTAGAAAAAACGTTCTTTTTATTAACATGTACACATGTATGTATGTAATACATTTTGCATAAAACCTCGAAAAACAAATAAAAGTACTAGAATGAGCCAAAAACCCTTTGCGCATGCGCCAGCAGTTCGGTAATCCCGAGGTGACGAGTTCGGAAATGTGGAAGTCTGCGGAACGTAAAAGTTCGGAAATGTGGATGTTGAGTGTATTTGTATACCGTATACCGTAGTAAACTATAAAACTAATAACTGTCAGTTGTCACTAATGACACTTCACAAATGTCACAGTATGCTTACATGCCGTTTGGCTTTTAATAAAAATACAATTCGAATGTTAAATAAATATGGTTCGAAAGTGCTGTGTTGCATGTGATACAGAATGAAGAAGCGTTCCGAAGCGTCAGGAATAACCTATTCAGGCCTATGATGTATCATTTAGCATTATTCATAACAGTGCTGTTATTATCTATATCAATCAGGATCTGACTTTTAAATAATCCCAGTTTCCGATTGGCGGGAGCTGTTAACAGCGGTGTTGTAAATAACGTCAGATGATACAGCATAGGCCTGATTATTTCAATTTACTGATGTATGTATGAACGAAATATTTGTTGTTGTATTGTTAACGTTGTAGTCACGTAATATGAAATATTTTGAGTACATTTCATAATGATAATTACGTCAATTTGTAATGGCAAAGATAGCAGCAAATTAACAAAAACATCAAGCGTCTGCCACGTATTCGCACCACAGACATTCACATGGACTCTAACCTCTAACGCACACAGATTAGTACAGAACGACGGTATACATATAGATTTCTATTTATGTATACCGTGGCAACCGTGGTACACAACTTTTTATAGCGCATTTGGGAGGCGGACAGATATTCGAACCCGCGCGTTAAGCCTGATTCTCAGAGCTTCGTCATGTCGCCGCGACATTTCCACTACCTAAAAAAAGTTTATTACTTCTACAGTAGTTGCGACACGGAATACCACAGTTTGAATTTGAAATATTGCAGGTTGTCACAAAACATCTAAATAGACAGTTTGTATTTGCGGAAGTTCTGGATGTACTTCCGCATACGGACTATTTTCAAATCGCTTGAAATTTGGTATACGGATGTTTTTTGGGGTGCTGAGCATGAATCTGCGTATGAAAATACCCCGCAAGTGCCCGAAAGTGACCTTCTTAGTGCCTCGAAGAGCCCACAAGTAAGGTTAAAATGTGCACGATTACGATTTCTGTGGCGCCGCAAAATAAACACTTATATAGGCGCAGGTATATTCGTGTAGAAACAGTCAAAAATAAACACATTTTATTCTTGTATCTCGCTTGGTTTTCGAGGTATAGAGGATGGAAGTTTTAAATTGTAATATTGGTGTATACCAGTTCCTATATGGCATTTGAAATGGTTTATTTGAAAACTAATTTTTTTTCAATGAACTACTAATAGTTTTGTCGGGGAAGACCAAATTGTAGGTGAGGGTGTTATTGTTGAGATTGACGAGTGTGCGAGTGAATGTTCGAAAGTAGGAACGTTGACGAGTTGTCGAAGGATCATGGCTTCTTGGAATGATCGTACGCGGAGAACCAGAAAAATACAGGATCGAAATCTATCCAGAGAATGAGAGAGACGAAGCAATCTTGCTTTTTTAATAAAAAAAACACATATCGCCGAATACCAAATCCATATTGATAAGCGAGATATCCAACACTTTTTAACCTAGCTTGTGGGCACTTACGGACACTTGCGGGCATTTGTGGATATTTTTATACGCAAAGATTCGTACTCAGCACACCAAAAAAAACCCGTATACCAAATCAAACAATTTGGAGATAGTCCGTATACGGAAGTACAGACGAAGTTCATGTTCATATTTGTCACGTCGAAGCCATTAAAAAATGGCCATTTACATAAACAAAGTAAGAAGAGCGACTCGCGACAGATTGTGTAGTTGAAATATTTCAACATTTCATTTCAATTTGAGTTTGGTGAAGTGAAATGAACGAAATAAAATGAAAACTAAGAAACACCTAAAAACAATCATTGTGAAGATATATGGTATATTTTCACATAAAACTAATGACTAGAGAATTATATTTCTTCTGATAAAATCGTACAAGAGACAGCTAACACTGAAAAAAGTAGTAGATATTTATATAGCCCGTATAATAGTAGCCCAAATTATATTGCTATGGACTCTCAGATATTTGGAAAACCACGTTTCGATTAACTTTTTCGATATAAACCCCCGTCAGAGTATTCGTCAAAGTTGTCAAAACTTTGTCTGTTTTTGAGATGTCACCACAGGTATCTTTGTGACGTCAAGTATCCTTCCACTTCATAATGCGCAGATTGGTAAGCACGGGGGTGAAACCACCGATTTACAATATACATCTCGGTGGGTGAAACTAGCATTCACGACCTCGCCACACGCTATCAGTGCGATGTTGCCTGATGCACCTTAAGGCCCCCTGCACAATTAACATAAACGTAAAATTAACCACAACCACAAAGATGGCATATATGAAAATAATGCTCTTGTCCAAAACTAATTCAATTAACATTAGCAATAAGAATGACCTTCAATCGTCATTAACCGTAACATAAAGATGAAATTATTTTATCTTTACGTTTAAAATTACGTTTTGCTGGTCATACCAACCTTGTGTCTGCACTCTCGTGAAATGTGGGTTAAGGGTTAGCCTAAATACAGTAGGAATTAACACTAATTAATACTAAATTACTACAATATTAGTTAACAATTCAATGTCCATAATTTCTTCTAATTCCAGTATCGTTTCTATTTTTCACACAAAATGTTTAATTTAGTGATATTGGCTAAACTGAATCCTCTATGCAGGAGTTTTAAAATAAACACGATTTTACGCAGATTTGTTATGGACAGAACGTAAAAATTACAGTTATGCTTATGGTTATGGTTGTGGTTAGCTCAATTGTGCAACCGGACTAAGTCGTAATAATTTCAGCAACACTGACGCGATATTTCGTTATGTTAGATATATCCCCTTACATGCATTAAATACAGTAAAGTAAGTCAAACTAGACATTTGAATAATAAAAATTACAATAATAATAATTTTTCAGAGATTAAATAATTTACCTTGAAGTTGGATATTTTTTATAATTCCCCAAATCTGGTGAAACATTATAAATAACGAAATGGCCGCGTGGTATCGGTGGCGGTAATCCCATAGGTCTATTTGCCTAGGCGATCCATATCCAAAAGAAAAGCTGCATTTAATTTAAACCTTGATTGTTGTTGTTTTAGGAAGCGTCCCTAATGGAAAATTTTGAGTCGCATCAAATTGTTTTGTGCATTATTGATAAAACTCGTGATAAAACTATTATTTCTTTTCTGATTGGCATTTAAGGATATAATATAAATTATTCTACTTATTGGTAAGTAAATACTGTGCTAAATTACTTATCTAACTTATATGTAAATGATTAGTATTACAAGAACATAATAAGATGTGCATGAAAAGAATAAAAATATACGTTGTAATTTAATTAATTGTTAGGTTTAGCAAAGTTCTTTCTAGTTTACTGTTAATATGAAATAGTCTTGTAAATGATCTTGTGTACATTTTAAAAATGAAGTTTCTCAGCGTTTGAACTTTAAAATGGTAATGAAATATTATGTGTTTTTAGAGCGTTATTCACTGTATAGAGCCATGCAACAACAAGCGTTCTAGTTCATCATTAGGAAGTATGTTCACGATGTCCAGCAGGTATGTCAAAGTTAAATACAACCCTAATCTCGATCTGAAATTTTCTTATTTTAATCTCCTTTGACTTTTTTTGTTTTTCAAATAATCTTTGTTTATGTCTATATGTTTTGATAATGTATTGTTCTAAATGTTTATAATTGTAGAAATAAATAATTTCAAGCAAATTGTTTTTATTTATTCCACCTTGAATGATAAAATCACAAAGTGGGGGTATAGTTACAAATCAATTTTTTATGCAGTAACAATGAGTTTGCTGTGAAAAATTGAATTGTAAAATGAAGTTGGCGATGCCAATGCACGGCTACGCATTTCGATTTAGCATCGCGCATGCGCCTTGAAAAACTGGCCATGGAACATGGTGGCCCCGATGCGTGTTTCCTGCTTATTTATGGAGATTTGCCCTTCTTCTATTTAGATGTTTTGTGTTGGTAAGTCTATAGACCGTGGATATTACCAAGATCACATGACACCTAGTGACTTTTATTCATCATCTATGACTCTTATTGCTTTCATGTTTGCAGCACAGAATACCTACCCATACAGAAGCGACAGCTAGCCGATTTCGAGGGACTGGAATATTTGACCTCGGGACCTGTGGCGGCCATTTAATAAATGGCAGTAACGTCACTGTAATTTTATCTTCAGTTGACGTCTAAATGTTTACTTTTTGTTCTGTCAAAAAAATAAGTTGTTTTAAATTTTATTTTTGTGTTGATTTTGAACTATTTTCAAATATAGTACAGTTTTTGTGATATTACTGATTGTGTTTATGTGATTACTCAGATTAGTGACTACTATTTATATTATAACCACTTAGCCAGTGCCGGTGAAAGTATTGAGACGTTTTTACGATCGCGATTGGGTATCTACATCCAACATCCAACAAAACTTATTAATGAGAATGGATTCTGCCAAGAAAGCTAAAAGAAATAGGTGTGCCTATCGTCCATGCTTTTCCCAAAGTGATTTTTTCGTTTCGTTTGACAAGTTTTTTTTTTCGTTTCCAATGGATCCCCAAAAGTATGTAAAGTTGGAGACTACAAAAAATGTATTTACCTATATGAATATATGAATTATAAGAAATTTATATTTTAAGGCTGCTGTTTGGATTAAAGCGTGTAATAGGGATGATTTATGTAATATAAATCCAGACGTATTACATACAAATTATCATTTGTGCGAGGAACACTTCGAAGAGAAATATATTTCTAGAGGTGCAACTCGTAAACGTATATTTGAGCAAGCTTTCCCTACAAAATTTTTACATGTCCCAACATCTACATGTGTACAAGGTAACGAATATGTTTAAACAAAATAATTTCCTACTTGTGTAGATATGCGTTATGTATCAAAATGTTTGAATTTGTGTCTACATCAAAAACTTTATTTGGTTTTTTATTTTTAATTTTAGAATTTGTAGCACTGGAAGCTTATCAGGTAAATATTTCATTGTAACTAAAAAAAATATTGTAGCATTTCGTCCTTCAGATTGCAATATTTTTTTTAGTTTTTCATTTTAACTTTTTGGAGTAATAATAATGACCAACAAGACCAAATTTTCATTTATTATTCATTGTTTATTAATTTACTATTATTATTGACGTTAGCCATTTATACTGCGCAAAATATTATCGAAAACTGGTAACCTATTATTCTTTATTTATTTTTAATTTTAAGGTCCAAGCAACAGTTTAGAAATACCTGTGGATGCCGGGACTGTGCCATTGTGAGTACAACCAGCAGTGGAAGCATATAGATTATATATTTTTTTTGGTAAATGTATATTTACACAGAATACCCTCAAAAATGTCATAATTTACATTTACAAATTGTTCTTTTTACTTTTACATGTACTAATATTAATTTGCTTTATTAATCCTAAATTAATTATGATATTATGAAATTATTAAATATGAAGCAAAATATTTATACAAATAAAATACCTGAAAGTACCTAATTACTCTATTGCCGTCTTTTCCTAAAATAATTAAGCCTAAGTGTATTCTAAACAAAACTTGATATAGACGATAGACTTTTTTACTTCATGTTACAATTCACTTATTAATTGAACATTTTGATTAGTGTACAAAAACAACTTTTTCTCAGTGTACGAATAACTGGCAGAACTGTCAAAAAATATGTTCCCGAACATCAAAGGTGCCGACACACTCTGTCGCTTCTGTATGGGTAGGGTATTCTGTGGTTTGCAGCAGAGAATATACACCACCGAGAAGCGACAATGCCAGCGGTCCCTTTGATGTTTTATGGCTCGATCGACATGACGTAAACACAACCTAGTACTCTGAGGGAAGTTTGTTTTGACAGATGTACCCACTGAAAGAACTGTACGTATGTCTGTACACTAAATGCTTTAAAAAAAATGTAGAAAAAATGGAATTAGAAATATTTAAATAATACAGGACTGTAGCTAGGACCAATTTTTAGGACGCGCAAGTCAAGCCTTGGGTAGGGCAAAATATTTTTTTCTACAATGAAAATCATACCACCCCGTATACAATTCCAAGATGTCAACTGACAACAACACAACCTAGTTGGCGCATCGCATACAAAAACAGTCAACGCGGGAATCTTTGCTGTCGCTTCTCGGTGGTGTATTATTCTCGGGTTTGTGAGACCACAGATCTATTGTGGGGACGGACTAAAAGAAGATAACGTTATTAAGGGCCGGTTTATCAAGAGTTTATGTTTAACGTAAATGTTTAACGTTAAACCTAGAATAAGCTCTGGAATTTAATACTTTACCATTTTACAATACAAGCTTACACTATTCAGCTTCGCTTGAAGTAAAGCTTGCTGAGCCCCCAATTTGGTGGTTTAAACTTGGTTCAAGGTAATATAAATAATTAAATATATTTTGTTCGGAGACTGAAGTGTTTTTCTGCGCCTCTGTTCTGTGCCTCTGAATATAATAATTATATAGAATTTTAAGTGATGAGTGATGATTAAAATATTATCGACTTATAATAATATACATGATCATTCTCGAGCACTTCGTCAATTTCGAAATAAAAAAGTAAGTTCGAATGTTCGAAAACTGATTAGGTAGGTTTGATTCTTTCGTATTCGGAATGACTTGTAAATTACAAATATTCGAAGATATACAGCGTGTTGTCTAAATATATTTTTACGTCTAGTATAACTTACATTCTTTCATATTTTAAGTCTAGTCAATAGGGAAAAAAAGTAGAGTCCACGTTTCATATACACTTTTTGTTACCATTTTTAATTAAATATTTTATGTAACCTCTTCTTTTGTGTAAGAATTAGATCATTCATTCATTTTCGTCCATACCCATATATCTATCTTATTTAATTCTTCTTTTCTGATAAATATATATGTATGAGATCATTAAAAACCTATGCTACGAATAGCATAGGCGTTTTATTGAATAGGTTAGTTTTTTTTTTATGAAAAATAGTGCTGGGCGATGATATTCGATGTTTGGAAACCATTGATATTTTGCTGTCGATGTTCCATATTTTGTCATCGATGTAAAGACTGAAACCGATGCCAATATCGATGTTTGCCTTTCGATGTTACATTTATGTACATACATCACAAAAAAATTGCAGTTACTTAAGTAGTGGTAATATTTTATTTGATACAAGTGACACAAATACAAAAACATTAATTTAAAATATAAACATACTTATGTTTATTAATAAGAAAATTAAATGGATTGAAACCCAAGCGCTCCTTCTGTTACAGCCGAATATTAAAAGTGATCAATTTAGTAGTTTTAAAATTACATCAGTTGTGTTGCATTTTAATATTGGATTAATGGATCATATATAGAGACATCCAAAAAAAAACATCATCAAAAGTTGGCCAAGAAGATGTATTTCCTATTCTTAATCGAATTTATAACCTTATTTACTTGTCAATACTATCACATCATGACAGCTATTGTTTATTTTATAAATTGTGACAGTCACTTGTCAAAAGTTTGACATAACTGAAAAAGCTTAGAAATGTGCGCTATTTCCATCTCTCGTTCATAGCCAGAGATGACGTTTTTTTTGGATGTCTATATATTATAATATAATTCCTACTTATGTAGATACACACTTTATATAGACATTAAAAAAAAAACGTCATCAAAGTTGGCCGAGAAAAAAGCCGTATTTGTATTCTTAATCGAATTTATAACTTATTTACTTGTCAATACTATCACATCATATGACACCTCTTGTTTATTTTACAAATTGTGACAGTCACTTGTCAAAAGTTTGACATAACTGAAAAGCTTAGACATGTACGCTATTTCCATATCTCTCGTTCATAGCCAGAGTTGTTGACGTTTTTTTTTGGATGTCTATATATTATAATATAATTCCTACTTCTGTAAGATACACTTATATAGATATTAAAAAAAAAAGTCATCAAAGTTGGCCGGAGAAAAAAGCCGTATTTGTATTCTTAATCGAATTTATAACCTTATTTACTTGTCAAGACTGTCACATCATATGACAGAAATTGTTTATTTACAAATTGTGACAGTCACTTGTCAAAAGTTTGGACATAACCGAAAAGCTTAGACTAACCGCTATTTCCATCTCTCTCGTTCATAGCCAGAGTTGATGACGTTGTTTTTTGGATGTCTCTATATTACTTATTATTAGCATTTTCAATTTACGTACAACGTACACAGTACAATAAATAACAGCAACATCGACATGTTCTTCGAACATCGATGGTTTGTCTATATCGATGATTGTTTTCGATGTTAACATCGGTGCTGAATATCGATGTTTTCCCTGATGTCGCAGCACTAATGAAAACATATTTTCTATGACCTTGGAGAGAAGCTAGCCGTTAAATCAAACTGTGCATGTGCTAGCCGTACCAACTGTAGTTGATTAGGAGTTTTTGCGGGTTGTATTAAGCTATGGTTGTATTTAGCCCGTTGCACAATTAACATAAACGTAAAATTAACCATAACCACAAAGATGACGTATATGAAAATAATGTTCTTGCTCACAACTAATTCAATTAACATTAGCATTAAGAATGACCTCAATCGTCAATAAGCGTAAATATAAAGATGAAATTATTTTATCTTTACTTTTAAAATTACGTTTTGCCAGTTACAACAACCTTGTGTACGCACTCTCATGAAATGTGGGTGAAGGGTTGCGCTAAATACAATAGTAACTAACACTAATTAATACTAAATTACTACAATATTAGTTAACAATTCGATGTCCATCATTGATTCTAATTCCATTGTAGTTTCTGATTTTTCACACACAAAATGTTTAATTTAGTGAAATTGGCTAAACTGAACCCCTATGCGGGAGTTTTGTAATACACACGATTTTACGCCGATTTGTTTGTGGACAAAGCATAAAAATTACAGTCATGCTTATGGTTATGGTTGTGGTTAACTCAATTGTGCAAAGGACAGGACAATGTGGATGTGCATGGAGGATGAGGAGACTGAATCTCACACACACATCCTCACAGAATGCCCTGCAATTGCAAGGGTCAGAGAACGGCACTTTGGGAGCTGTGTTCTGAACCCAGAGGATTTAAGAGTATTCACCCCAGAAAATATGCGCCTTTGCGAGAGAGGCTTCATATTGGGTGAATAATTATGGAATGTGGGTGCACAATGGGCTCAAGTCAGGTGGCCCAAGTGCATGCTTTCCTGCCCACTTTTCTCTTTCATTCATTCATTCATGGTTATGGTTGTGGTACAGCCTTAATTGTGCAACAGGGACCTAGTTTATAAAATGCAACTGAGTTTAAGTTTGGGCTTAAATTGAGCTTGGGTTCAGGTTGCACTTGCGCTGAGCCCCATATTGTAAAACCGGCCCTAAGCTGCCGAATTGTCGTTCCGTTGATTCTAACCAAATATTGCATTGGACAACATTTGGTTAGAATCCACAGAAACCCATGCTACGCATAGAAGCCCAATTTTATTGGAGGGATTGAAACCGTCGTGGCGAAGTTCCCCGAGCAGTCACTTTTTGTCGCTGAGAAGCGCTTCAGCATAACGTGATGCAAACCCCGACGGTTTAAAACGTTCGTGTTAATTGATTCTATATTGAAATCTATTCATTGGTGGAGTTTGTAAAGGTTGCTGGATTGGATAAGGAATACAGGAGGCT
The DNA here is from genome assembly GCA_029963805.1 of Aromia moschata. NCBI lineage: Eukaryota > Metazoa > Arthropoda > Insecta > Coleoptera > Cerambycidae > Aromia > Aromia moschata. Next base: position 14,470 of record JAPWTK010001615.1, read on the forward strand.
GGGCGTGGCGGGAATCTATAAATCAAGCCTTAAAAGTTTTTTAGTATCGACCTGTTATATTCATTTAAATATTTGTACAATTGATGTATTTTTTTTCACTTGAGATCGTGATGGGTCT
>JAPWTK010001616.1:0-14322 GCA_029963805.1 Aromia moschata
GAGCTCATCAAGATCAGTAACTTTTTTCTTCTAAAGGTTTCTTCTTCTTACTTGGGCTTGCTTCAATACCACAGCGTCGATTGTCAGTTGATGTTTACACCCCGCTGCGCCTCTGATGCATCCTTTTGTTCTTCCTCAAAGATGTTGTTTTCCAAGCAGTGACGATAGATTTTTCCATTTATGATAGACGTGAACAGCTTATATATTGTTGACAGACACGTGATGGGTCTGTAGTTCTTCGGTTGTGCAGCATCACCCTTTTGAAAAGCATGAACGTGTTGCCTGTCATCAGGAAATCAGGTACGACATGTGGATCGTTGATCGCCTACGTGAAACACTTTGCCAGAATGCCATGAGATGCAGGTAGGTGCTTCAGCCAGAAATTGTGTATCCCATCGGGGCCTGGTGCTTTCCCAGTTCTTGGTCCTCTTTATTATTATTATTATTATTATTATTATTATTTTTTTTTTTTTTTTGTCGGCAACCTGGAAACATTCACCCATTCCTGCTGCAGACAGTGATGGCTTGATATCTCATCCCCGCCTCCAGCAGAAATTAGGCTCAGGCGAGGGGGGAAATTCATCCTGTCCCAAAACCTTTCTAACAATGTGACAAGTTTGTAGTACAACTGCCTTCTGGCCATTTCGAATAATATTATAAGACAGTCCTAATGCCACGATGTTCTTGGCGAATCTGGTCGTCATCCACGCCTTCTGCCGATACAACTAGGGCGTACGTCTCCACCTTCTCCAGTTTCCATAGGCGCTTCAGCTCGATTGATAGATTTTCGTATTTTGCGATCTTCTCCCGTTCAGTCTTCTGAATGTTGTGAGTAAGTGGCACTGCGATGTCTATGATGATCCCTCTTCGTTGTTCCTTGTTGATCAGTACAATGTCTGGTCGGTTGAAGTCCACTGTTCGGTCGGTGATGATTAGCCTATCCCAGTAACTTACTATTATTATTATTAACTTAGTAACTTGTTATTATTATTATTATTATTATTATTATTATTATTATTATTATTATTATTATTATTATTATTATTATTATTATTATTATTAATATTATTATTATTATTATTATTATTATTATTATTATTATTATTATTATTATCATTATTATTATTATTATTATTAGTGTAGATCTTGTATCTTAGAGAGGTAACATGATTTATAATACAGGGTGTCCAGAGAATTTGACCCATTTTGATGGTAAATATATTTTGCAATCATTCTAAGCGAACTTAGAAGGATGCGATTTTCACCAGTTGGTTTACATTCCTTCGCTTTCCAAAAATGTTCACATTATTAACTAATTTTGAAAGTAAAAAAGGTAACAGCCTTACATTTTTGGAATACGAAAAAATGCAGCTTTTTGTTGGTGTAAAGATACCATACGGTGTGTTGTGTTCAAAGTAGTGGCGAATTTTACGTTAAGTAAACCGTATTTAGACCGTATTTTAAAATCTTCTTGTATAGTAAGTAACAAGCATATTATTTTCAGCAGAGTATTTTCAGCAAAAACAAACGCTTGTAACCGCGTTACACGAACATAATTTACATAATTTTCAACGTGTAGGAATTATAAGGTTCAAGGTCAAAGTAGGTACGAACAAAATATTTTGATTGGTATTGGTTATGTTATAAATTATTATAACACGTGCAATCTTTAGGTTGGTATCTACTTGGACCTTGACTATTATGTGTTGGACCTAATTAGACCTTGACATTTGAAATACTTATATGTAAATTATGATCTACTACTACGTCCTACTTGTTTTTATCAAATGTAAGGCGGGGTAAGAGTAACCTTAGAAAATTTTCTGGTAATTGCTTTCTGTTAAATGTCTACTAAATGCGCTGTTTGAGCAATTGCTATTTTTGTTAGTGAAAAGCTTTTATTTTCAGCATTTTCTTTTATATTTGTAGTAATTTCTTGACATAAGCAATTACTTCATTTTACACTTTATATACAATAAGCAATTAGGTACTTCATATTTTATGCTTACCAATTTAAGCATTTGCTAGTAAATTTTAAGAAAATGATGTATACAGTGTGGAACAGCCAAATGGAATAAATTCAGTAGATCCATTATTATGCATTTTTTTTAGAAAATTCTGAGACACGTCAATTTCTAATTCTAAAATGACATTTTGCGACGTAAAAATGTCATCCCTAAATTCAACCTCCTTAAGGTGGCAGTTACAACCCCTAAATTTTCAAATTGGAAGTAGGGGCTTGTGTAGTTAATTTAAAAGGTTTTTTCATTCTCTATTCAAAACTGCTATGGGTTTTAAATTGTATTGCAGAAATTAACAAGAAAAAAAGATAAGTTTCTGCAGCGCAGGAAATTCGTTACATTAAAATAAAACTTTTAAGTGTAACACTATTTTAAGGTTCTAAAATGTTAATAATAACAAAAAAATAAATGTCTGTAATTGACGACATTCCCTACTATAAGATAAAAACTTATTAATAAATACGTACAATTTTTTGACAATCGAACGAAAAAAACAAGCAAGCAGCAAAAAACAAACCTGAAATTTAAGAAGTTGGCCATTATCAGCTTTAGTGAAATTACCTAGAAACGTGCTTGTCATTGTAACAGTAGTTAACAGTTATTAGTGTTAAACTTTTTGCTTTAATTTTCGTGTTGCAATTCAGAGAGATGGTTTACCTAACAGAAATGCAGAAGATAACGATTTTACAGATGATTGGTTACGGAGACAGAACACGAACGCAGGCCGAAGTTGTTCGCCTATTTCAAGAAAAATATTCGGAGCCTATATCTCAAGGTACCGTAAGTAAAATAGATAAGCAGTTTCGGGAACGTGGACCTGTACGGCAGCTAAAGAAAAATCCTCCCAATAAGCTCAGTGATGATCAGAAATTGGATGTAGTGCTTATGCTTGAAGAAAATCCACATACGTCGAGTCGTCAAACAGCTTCAACATTAAATATTAGCCATTCCTCGATTCTCCGCGTATTGACAGAAAATCAGATGCACACATATAAATTCTGGTACCAACTAATGAGGTCGCGGAAGACGATTTTTATAGACGAATTCTCTTTTGTGAACAAATAATGCAAATGATAGATGACAATACTTTATAAATAGAAAATGTTTTATTTTCGGATGAATCTACATTTACACTTCACGGCTATGTTAATCGCCAAAACTGTCGTTACTGGTCGAGAGAAAATCCTTACGGGGTGAGGGGAACTACACACACAAAACCCTGAGAAAGTTAAATGTTTGGGCAGGAATAATGAGAGAAAATATCATTGGTCTCTTCTTCATTGACGGCAATTTGAATGGAGAAACTTATTTAGCGCTGCTCCAAAATAATGTTGCACCGACGATGGCAAACTTGTATCCAGCTGAAGTAAAGTGACAGATTTTGATCTTGCCAAAGACGCACATGTTCAGCTGGTTCACATTGACGAAGCTAGAGTTAATTTTTCGCGCCGTGAGGTGCGAGCAAAAAGCGCCGCAGGCGAAAATTTTTAAAACTTTCAAGGTCACGCGTTTTCCTGACACTTCAGAATTTCAATGAAAAATACCTTTACATAAAAATATAGGCTTTCTCATTTACATAAAAATATAGAATAAATATATAGAAAATCTCAGTTGGGTACGTATTGCGGTAATATTTCAAATCGCGCAAGTGGAAAGCAGCTATTGCTTTTCTATTTTAACATATAACAAAAAGCAGGATGGAAATAGGATTAGTTGGCAACCGGCTGACAAGGGCGGTCGGCTCGTGCGCTAATGGATCGTGATCCTTCAGATTGATACGATACGTCGATACGTCTTCAGATTAACCTAGACGTAAGACGTAATTACGGACATTTTAATAAAAAAATTCAATGATGGACAGTTTGACGGACTGCTCGTGAAGACGGACAAGCTTTCTGAATGACGGACTCTCCGTCATAATGACGGACGTCTGGTCACTTTAAGCTGAAGGAAACAGCAAGACACACAATATTGCCAAATCGCTGGATAGGGAGACGTGCTTCTGTAGAATGGCCTGCACGATCGCCTGATCTCACGCCGTTAGACTTCTTCCTGGGGATATGTAAAAAGTATGGTCTACAAAACCAAACCTGACGATTTAGCTGACTTAAGAAACAGAATAACACTTGCAATTAGGTCGATTACCCCGCAGATGTTAACTAACGTTAGAAGACATTTCTACTTACGTCTAGGATGCTGCCAAGATGCTGGAGGCATGCATTTTGAACATCTGTTGCATTAATAATGATTTGTTTTTATTTTAATGTAACGAATTTCCTATGCTGGAGAAACTTATCTTTTTTCTTGTTAATTTCTGCAATAAAATTTAAAACCATAGCAGATTTAAATAAGAAAATGAAAAGACCTTTCAAATGAATATCACAAGCCCCTACTTTCAATTTGAAAATTTAGGGTTTGTAGTTGTCACCTGAAGGTAGTTGAATTTAGGGATGACATTTTTAGGTCCAAGTTGTCATTTTAGAATTAGAAAATTACGTGTGTAAGAATTTTCTAAAAAAACATGCATAATGGAGCTATTGAATTTATTCCATTTGGCTGTTCCACACTGTATACATTGTTCACAATTCAACTAACTGGATACCCCATCTGTTACGCCAATGCAAATACCTAACGATATAACAAATAAACCCGCTATTCGAACGCTATTATTTTTAAATCAAATGTGATGGAACACTGAAGCGCCGTTTCTTCACATAAATCACGTAGGGTATGTACAAACACAGGTACGCCGATAAAAGGAACGTTTTCCAGTATGTACATATGTATGTATGTATTTTTAAAAAAGTAGATGTGTTTAAACTCGAGCAACAAACAGAATTCCCTCTAATTTTTTTTAAAGTGAAATACCGGTATAGGACTATTTACGAAATGAAGCCTGCTTAAACATATCGAACGGTTTCATGTCTTAAAGATCATTTTCCTTTTTCTGTATTGGACCACTAGTTACTAGTTTTGAGTTTGCTTTTGCCCTCACGTGAGCTCAGCAAAGTGGTTTTACCGACCGTCGACGGTCGGTCCCGCGTTGCCACGTGGAGCTGCGATTTCTTGTCAGATTCACTTCGCCAAATATCTGCCTAGTCGCTCCTTTGAAATTATTATGGAGGAAGCGCCAGGGTTTAAATATTGACATGTTTATACATTTACCTCACGCGATTCACACGTGCTAATTCAACTATTAAAGTATACGTAGATGAAATTTTGTTGACAATTAACCATTTAGTACAAAAAAATAGTACCTATAGTGTAGACCTAATATATGTCCAGTTATTATTATAATAATAGTTAGGTACATAGATTGATAGTAAAAACAATAGTCTAATTTCTTTTCGTTTCGAGGGGGACCAATTTAGCTATAAGAGAAAAATGCAATAAACAACAAGAAACTTCAACTCTCAAGTAGACGTGCAACACATGGTATACCTAGTTACCAGCAATAATGTACAAACTAGAGTCTGGACCAAATTGTGCTTTTTGCAACCATGCAATGATTTTGGTCCCTATTTTTTCAGATGACCTCAGTAAATACATACTGAAAAGTCAATTATGTTACATACAGCGTCCGCATTCTTGCCATAGGTCACTAGTCTCTGAACACTTCACAGAAAGATCGCCACATACTCCCAATCGCAGAAGAATATTCTAGGAATTATCTGGTGATACTGTTAAGTTGCACAAAGCAACCTTTGGTTCTAACCCTAGTACAGACAGACATAAGTTTAAATTTATAGGTATAATGCCTGGGAACATAGCTAACATAGTTTCATAAATTCATAATTAAAAAATGGAGCATACGAAAGAATAACAATTAAACAACAGCAGATGCTAAGTAGGTAAGTAAAGTTTTTACAATTATGAGCTTTTTATGCACTGTGTTTTTACTCAGTTACTACAAAAAAATATATTACACATTCTTCTCTTTGAAAATAATTTAGATATGTACATTATGTAGGTATTATAAATGTCTCATAATATGTATGTATGTATATGCGTTCAACGAAATAGCTTCATTCAACCAATTTGTAATAGTAAAACGCAATAGATCTTGACTTTAATTAATGTAATCTTAAATTAAATCAGCGTATCAGTCAAGTGACGTTTCTAAAACTGTCCCGCTGAGTTTCTAAATTTATCCCTAGATCAAGGAGATTCCGCTTTTTTGGCAACCTCGTAGCCGGCCCGACTACCAGGCATCCCCCACTCTCCAATTCTGCGTTGTGCTTTTCCTTCCCGCGCCGCTCTCATTCGAGCTTCGAGAAATCGAAGTTGTCGTGTAGCGTGTCGACTCGCCGAACCGCGCCTGTGTCACCCTTTTTTTCCATTGTCGTAAACGCTATTCTGCGACTGGGAATATCGCAAAGATCTCGTCCCATCTCTGCGGGGAGTTCTCGCCAACCCTAAAAAGTGCAATGTGCTAGTGCCAGTGCCGAGAGCTGATATTGTTATTTGGTGTCGCCTCCGAGCTAGCCTACTTGATGCAAGTGGATTTATTTATTCTGTGTACGCGCCGCAATGTTGAGTTAAAAATGTTTACTTAGCGATAAACGCGCGATTGTGTTTGTGGGACTGCTATTTTCGTTTCTTTACGAATATCTCTGCCACGTAGCAGTGTTAGTGGGTTATTTTTGGTATAATTCCTCGCGTTTTTCGTTAGTTCGGCCGTAGTGAAATTTTATTCGGTCTTTTGAGACCAGCGAAGGTCGCAATACCAGTTTTCAGTTTGCCTACAACTTTGGAGGATATACAATTTTAAATAAAGTGAATACTGTTTTGTGTGGCGTGTAAGCAGTTTCCTTAAACACTAGTGTCTCCCTTAAGGATTACTTATATTTTTGGATTATTTGGAACGTGCTTATCGATTGGATGCCTAAAGGTAAGGAAAATAGTTGTTAAATTGATTGATTTTTCCGTAAAGCTTAAATTTAATTTGCGAAGATCGTCACAGAGTAACGTTTTCTTTGTTCGATTGAGTAAAACGGTTAGAGTATAGTTCAGTAATCCTGTTTGGGTTACATTTAGAAATAATCATTATTGTTCACATAATTGCGACGTAGCCTTGGATTGCTGGAAAAATATTGCATAGGTACCTACTTTTTCAAAGTTTGTTAATGACTCCTAAGTTTTATTTGAACACGCTTTGTTCATAATTTTATTGAAACAATAATGTTTCTGCCCAATAGACATGCCTACATTTAGTAATAGCTAATAGCGACCTGCATTAATTCTTGCCATCTGACAGGATTTTATCAAAATGTAGGTAGGACGTAGAATTTTTCTAATCGTTACTCAGACTTATCAGTTCATAGAACTGAAGTAATTAGGCACGGATTAACGGATTTAGCAAATTTGTTAATTAAAGTATATTATAGACTTTTCAGTTTTTATTAAATGTTATTAATAAGTTTCCGTATAACAGTGAATATTAAGTAGGTAAATAGATAGATACACTAACAATACCACTTCTTTTACTTGAAACATTGTTGTTAATATTGAGTATATTTCACTAAATTTCAGTTAATTGACCAGTCAGATCAAATTGAGATTTACTGAGACATATTGATATCTCAGGTAAAAGACACAACACAAGTGTGTACCCTACTTTAATTGTTTTCAAATCATTGTCAGGTAGGTACACGTATATAATTATAAACATTTCAATTATGTAGGACCTTCCTACTTAGACTAAGTATTTTTCGACGTACTTTTGCGTACTAAATTGCTAAATTTGATAAATTTCGAGGCATAAATATGGAAAATCCAGGAGAAAATCATATAATTTACTCATAATAGTTACATGTTTGTTAATATTAAAAAAAGCGACGTTTATTTTTGATAATACTGTACCTATGTACCTACCCTACCTGTTCATAATGGTTTACTTCCTTAGTTATTTTAAATTTTTGAAGGTTATTATTTTTATGGTGAATACATACTTACATACCTGTGCCGAATTTTATTATTTTTATGTAACCTACCTGATCAGAATAATTTCGTGAATAAACACATTTCGACATACCTATGTACCTATATGTATGTATGTGCCTACAATCAGGCCTATGGTTAAGTAATTAGGTGCTTAGGTACCTAATTTAAATGATCATTGACCTTATAAGTCAACAATTAATCGAAAGTTTGGGTACTTAATAAGTAGGTAGATATCTGTTATTATTTTCAAATTTAATAAATATTTAGAATCATGTTATATGTAGATATGTTATATTTTTATACTTATAGTTTTGCCCAGAACCATGATAATCTTACTTTGAGTCTTATTTTGTTGAAAAACTTTATTTTGTATGAGTTGATACACAGGCACACAAAAAAATTCTAGTGTCCGAGACATTTTTTTTGTGTGCCTATATGTAATTAATTATACTTATGTAGGTGTACCACGATATATTGTCAGTTATCTAAGGTTTACGATACCTGTATTTGTGGGCAGATTTGTTGGTGTACTTTGTACAAAATAAAAACCGATGCACATCATGACGCTATTAAAAATGTGTGCAGTGGATATCACCACTCAATTATATTGAAATAAGAACTATAATGGGATGTTTTATAGAATTTTAAATTTTGTGTTTGATATTCGTTGTTATGCAGTGGGCAGTAAATCCCAGTAAATAAAGTTGCCGTGTTGTATTATTAAATTATCTGAACCGTACATTGGCTTTAATAGTGGTTTGTGTCTTTGTTGAGCTTCAAACTTCTATCTTGAATTAAAAAAAAAACTATTATTTTCAGAACAATCAAAAGGGTTATAGTTCCGTCAAAGTGTCAGACTTTGCAAAATATCAAAACAGTTAAACAGCTGCTACTTACCAAGAGTTAGTAACATCTTTGATACGCTATCTTGAAAAAGAACGAGACAGTACTTAATGGTATATTGTTACCCTTAACAGCTATTAGAAAGGTAATTCAAATTTAAAATTAAAATATTAATTACAACCACGGTCTAATATATTGTTTAGTGTGTAGAAGCGACCGTAAACTTGATTGTTTCTACAGATAATTCAATTTCACAAAAAAGCAAAAAAACTTTGAAATCATCCAGAAAACGTAATCCTACCAAGAGGGTTACAAATCTCTGCAGCATCGAATACAAGTGCTATTCGTAACATAAATTGATATTTATATGTACAAAAAACTACATTGTACTATTTGTAACCGAATGGTGTTTGAAAGCAAATATTTTAATTTAAGTTAAAAATTAAAAATGTTAAATGTTTTTATATAATTTTTAAAAATTTTCGCGTGCCTATTTCTACTATTTTTTCCTCTAATAAAAAATATCTGTACTGACTTTTATTACCAGTTTTCCTGCTCTTTTCTGTATAGTCCTTCTAAACTGAGTGTGATGAGATATAGGGTCAAGTAGGGGAACTGCAGATTAAGATTTGAGTAAGTTCGGTTTGACAGAGTGGTGTTTCTTCACTTTGTATAGAAACAAAACAAAATGTTTATTGCCTATGATTTGGACATTGGACAATGTTTTTCTAAAGAGAAAAGTTCAATAAAAAAAGTCTGAAAAAGTTAGTGCATTTAAAAAAAATGCAAATGTTACGCACTTTCCCCTTTCAAAGGGGCAAGTGCATTAACTGCTGTAAATTCTAATATACACTACACATACAGATTTAAAGGGGCAAGTGCATCTGTATATAAAGGCTTTATATATTTCCTTTAAATAAACAAGCAGATCAACAACAAATGCATTCACATAGAAAAGTTGATCTTAAAGATCCTGCACAAGGAAAATATCCATATGTAGTACCGGGATATCCTTTCCCTTCGGCTGGCATCATATGGGTCCAAATTTGTTTTCTCTTGAAAATCACCAAAGGGGGTATTTTATCCCCATTAGCACTGCAAGCAAAGAGTACTGATGTATTTTCTCTTACCGGAACTGCTTGTAGTTCTTGTTGCCTTAGCACCTCTTTTACCCACCACCTTCGTCTTAGAGGGATCTTGAGCAAAAGCTTGTTTCGTCTAAGTTCCAAACTAAGTGTGGCTTATTTTCAATACCCAAATTTTTGCTAGCTTCTTAGTACTAAATCGAAGTAGTTATTTATTATGAAAGATCGACACTCTTCTTCTTGCAATCTCCACATTTTCCGGTTTTTTGACTGTCAGTTTATGGCGTTTCATATAGGAAAGCAACCAATCCTTAATAATAGTTAACAAAATGGCTTATAGCGTAAACTTACCGGAAACGAACGTGCAAGATCAAAATATCACTGAGAATTACAAAATAACAACATCAAAATACAACTTCGCATTTGTAGGTTTGATATTGCCAGCTGACCATGGGAGCTAGAAAATTTTATATGTCAATCGCATTTAAAAGATTCTCATGACAGATTTCTTTTATTTTATGCCTATAAAGAATCAGAAGGGTGCAACGCACTTACCCCATAAACGCACATGCCCCACTTGACCCTATTTTTAATTCCTTTGATGGCTAACGCTGCCCAATGGCGTGCATATATCTTTTATAAATTCGAAAATCGTGAAATATTTTTTTCATTCAAATCAATATAGGAGATTAAAATTGGCCTGCATACAAAACTCATAATATTTGTAATATAATTTTCTGTAAATAATGCTCATTTAGCCAGACAATCGGAAGAATGTCTGTTTTAATAAACTTAGCTGAAATAAAGCACAAACACTACACTGGCGGAAACAAGAGGGAATTACTAATGTAATCATTTTAACGACACAGTGGACCGCATAAATAGCTAACGAACGTATTCGATGCAATGCAAAATACTCTAATTGGGTCACTGTAGCTCGGTGGTCGTTGTTAGCTGTTGGGTCGCTGTTGCCGGTTCTTCAAAATTTTCTTAAGTGCAGTAATATACATAAAGTTGTTTTAATATATAATTATTTTTTCCAGCAATTTTAAACGCCTTATTTTAATGCCAACTAATAAATTTATAAAATATTGGAAATGGTTAAAACCTGCCTCCTCCCTCTCTTTTTAACCAATATACAGCAGGGGGCCTAGTTACGTCCCTGCTCAGATTAAATGGTGTGTAATTCAAATTAACCGCATATACATGTTGAATGCCGCTCTCATAACAAAATAATGCGTGCCAATAACCACTGGGTTCAAATTTAATTAACTCGAAAAGGGAATGTGTAGGCGTAAGCTCGCCGAAAGTCGCTCCAAGTTTGAGTTTAAATGGCCACTTGCAGCTCAAAGACAGTAAGTATAAATATGATAAGTGATATCTTAGGTAAAGTTACAAAAGAAAAATACAATCTCCAAAATAACATGAAATTTGTGGATATATAGATTTGTGCTTTTTTTGTAAGTAGGATTGCATTGTTTTCATCTCTAATTAGTCCGTCAAATTTCCCACACAGTAATAGTTGTCTTGCTCTTGCTATTTTGCAAATCAGATGCACGTGCATAATTTACAATTAGTTAAATTTAACGAGGCAATAAAATGTTATATAGTTTCCTTTGATGTTTATTTATTTTGCTGGGTCCCTTATTTTGCAAAAAAAAATAATTAAACCTTATTACTTTTCACACAATTTTTTTCAAATTGTTTGCATAACCTCCTTTGTGGAATGGCATCATCTAGAAGAATTAGGAACAGCATAGAATAATTATGAGAACTAACGGCTTTAACCTCGGCTTTAACTCTGAAAGCGGTCGCTACCTTTACTGCAACTGCCTCAATACTAACAACAATTGGAACATCACTTAACAGGTACGAGCCGTACGCGTACAATATAGACTTAATGTAGTGGTTGACAGTAATCAGCACTATTCGCATCCATGTACAGATGAAAACGTTAAACCATCATACGCACTTCTATGAAATTGTATTTTACTTATTCGACATTCCATCTGTAATTTCTCGACATTGTGAATTTATTGCCTTCGTGTTGTACTTGAATCATATCAGATTTTAACTTGAACTTCCGCCCACTTTCTATATACTTTTTTACCTGCTTTTTTATCTGTGAAATTCTTGACTTTAATTGTCAGCAAGGTTTCCGAACCTCCGAGGTTTCACACGAGCAGCAGCGAGTCCAATTTTGAAAGCCGCCAGTTAGCCCGGGCGCACATTGAGACGCAGGCGGCGCAGCGCAGCCCAGTACAAGGAATAACTGCATGCAGAGAGTGAGCTCATATTGCTAAACAGTTTTGTATCGCCTGTGTTGACTTGTTCACAGTGTGTTCGATTTGTACTATTAAAGTAAATATTAAAGTCAATTTAAATGGCTGAACAATTTGATTTAAGTTCCGAACCAGATTCTGATGCTGAAATGGAAATAAACATGTCAGTGTACGATTATGTCAAAAAGAAGAAAATCAATTTGGAAAAGTAGCTATATGGAAAAGAAGAAGCCATGGGGAATTCACTTTAACTTCTTCTGAATTTTCAGACAGTAGATTTACAAACTACTTTCCCTTCAATCGAATTCAATTTACTGAAGTGCAATTTCATTCCCTTTCGAGGAGAATGTATTGAGGATTCATAGTATAATATAAAACCGTTTGGTTTCGAACTGCTTCAATTAGTTCCGCAGCATTTTCGTAACATGCTCGATGTAAATACTGACACGTGGCACAGGAAACTGTGTTCTCAAACACTGCGCGAGCAGGTTTTTCGCGACGCAGTTCCTGCCCTGCTCTGCGTCTTAATTTGCGCACGTGTATTTAAACCCCTTGAATACTAGTTACTACTATGAAGGACAGCACAGGTTTTTGTATTCAATGGGGTAGAAACAACTCTCAGGCAATTTATATCTAGTACCACTGTATGAGGACATAAAAAATATCGTCTCGAAATTGCACGATAAACTTATATGGCTTAATATTGGCGATACAACGGATGCTAAAGGCGTAGTGGTTGCCGAAAGTGTTATCCTAATGTTGACTATATTATAGTGAATGTGAAACAAGTATTTGTGAATACAGAAGGAAAAAGTTTTCTGGTAAAAAAAAACCGTATCAGTCGATCTCTAATTGTAATACCTAGTTATACATTATTTCAGATTGGTATTTCATTCACAGATCATTTAATGTGATGACTGATGATCTAGTTACTTAATCCATAATTTTGTAATGTTCAAATTCTAGATTTGGTAATGTTCTGAGTTTTCTGGGTTTCCTCAGAACTGTAAAGCAAATGTTACCGAAATAATCTTAAGTCGGCTCCCAGTGCGCCATGGCAAATAATAATAATATCCACTCCTTCCCGCACAGGTCCCTGAGAGGACCTAGGGTTACTCTTCGAGTAATTATAGGGTGAGTATTATTATTATTATAATCGAGTCAAAGTATAGTAAAAATTCACCTGTAGAAATTTACTTGCCTAGTTGCTTGTTACTTTTCATAATTGAATTTGAACTTTCACCCGATTTTCACCATTTGTCAAAATTAACAAATTGAACAGGGTTAATAGCAATTGGAGCTCTAGATACATTTTAGGCGCTAACGTGGATAACAATAATTGACATTTGTTTTATCAATTAACATGTTTTTTTTTTACTACTTTTTGTAACTATAAGAACAGTTATAAGACATTATAAAAATAAGGCATTTTTTTAAACAACACGAACTACTTTAATATTACGTATGTACAAATTTAGTGGACTATACTATTGTTTAAAAAAATCTCATGTGTTAATCATTATATAATATCATGTTTGTTTGCCCATTGGTCAAGTTTTCTGGTCAAAAGTTGGTTTAATTTACGAAATATAGCAACGCCTTTATGGTATCTTATTACAGTTCGGAAATCCCGGCTTACCGCATGTAAAATTACTTATCCAGAGTTCCCGCATAAAAATATATGTTATACGTTCATTGGCTTAGAGTTATATAGTCAAGCCCTGCGTTGTAGCACACATTTCCAAATTTTACTTATTACTTTTATGATATTTAGTTTCATTACTTTTTTAATATCGGTAGGTATCTTGCAATCGAAAAGAAAACAAATAACTGAGGGTGGGCAAAAAGAACAACCGAGGACCAACTTTTGGGCAAATGTGGGCCTTCCTAGGATAAACAAATGCTAGAAATAAATTCGCAGCACGTTGAATCTTGTTTAGGCTCACTAGGGGGCAACCCCATATGTCACCGCCTTATTTCCCTGGCAAGCCGAGACCTAATGCGGTCGGAATCGGGATCTGTGGAATACCAGTGCAACGGCAAGTTATTCTCATTCCTCTATTTTATTATATTCTTACAACACGAAAATAATAAATTTTTAATTTATTCCAATTTGCACATATGCTTGTTTCAGTACGAATAGCCATT
>JAPWTK010001617.1:0-14130 GCA_029963805.1 Aromia moschata
TTACATATATCTAAATTGAATTACCTCTGTTGGTTGAAGTTGATGCTATGGATGCCCCAATTGTCTGCTGTTTAAATGTTTCATTTTTAAATTGTTGAATAATATCGTACTTTTTAACGCATTGAATCTATAAATTAAACGTTAAAAACAATTGATATTTTTAAAAGAACTAATACTTACTGTTTTAACGCACGCCTGGCAAAATATTTTCTTATTTTCAATTTTTAATTCTGAATGGCCTGAAATCAGTCTTCAAACAGCTTTTTAGGCATGTTATATAATATTTATTCGGACAGGCACCACTAAACTGTTCACAACTGACAAAGCTAAAGCAAAACGGTCACTATCGGGATCTCGTAACGATGGAATTATGTCGACAGTACCCGAAGGGTTAAAGTTGTACCGTTCGTGCTGCCGATGAGTTGTATTGTTCTCCTCCCACTACCCGGAGTCCCAATCCAGGCGCTGTGAATTGCATGAAGTGACTCTCTGGCATGCGTTCAGTTTCACGGGGAGACGCCAGTGGCATAACATATTAATTTGTCATTAGACCAATGTTGCCGAGAAAAATTAAATAACCAAAAAATAAGTTCAAAAATAAGCAGCAAAAAGAATAATAAGCATAGGCGAGAGAAAAAAGCAAAAAAAAAACACGAACAAAATACGTCAAATTGCTTGCTTTTTATGTAATTCGTGCAGATATTTAAATTATTCGTTGCTGCCTTTAAAATTCAGCGTAAGCAAAAAATGCTTAGAATCCGGTCCATAGTGATAATGATATGATTCTCCTCTATTCTAAGTTACAAGAAGCAGAATTTCTTCAATTTTTTTATTGGTGTTTTCGACCACAAAATCAATCACCTTTTTATAGAACAGACAACTCCAAAAACTCTTCAATCGTATTTTCATGTAGAGCATTACCAGCTGGGCGAGGTACTATTTCAAGTAAAATATCAGATTGATGATCTAAAAAAATTCTAGTCGATAAATTTTCAATTTGAAATTGGCGCCTGTTTACAGAAGGTGCACCATGAATCACGTAGTAGAGCAAGGGTCGTATAGAACGAGATGTAAGAGAAGAGAGGGAGAGAGAGGGATAGTAAGGGGAGGGAGGTAGAAATAGAAAGAGAAAGAGATATTGACGGGGGAGAGAGACCGACGGTTATTGCAGACGACGTCTGTTTTCACAAAATGGAAATATTTATTTATTGGAATAAAGACAGCGAAAAGTATTTATTTAAATACCTGAACTTCGATAGAACGTGTTTATTCCAAACGAATCCACTTTTTCCTCTCTGCTTTGTTTCAGGTCTTTTTTGGGCACGAGACTGATTGAGGCGTTCATTTAGACTTACATCTTCCATTTCAATATCTTCATCGGTTTCTTCAGCTGCTGAAGCACACAGAAGCCTTCAGTATCGCTCGAACTAATTACAGCATCACTTTGTTCAACAATTTCACCTCGTCAGATTATGCATTCTGCAATAACTGGTCGCGTATACGCCGAGGCCGTAAATTATATGCTATCTAATATGCAAAAAAAATGATTACATACTGTCGAAAAAAAAAAGACAAAATTACAATAAAAAAAAAATTCTTAAACTTTGATTTGCACTTTAAAATCAGTCGACAAAAAATGTCACAAAAAACACGTACTCAAACGCTCTTGACACGCTGGGGTACGAGCGTGACAACCCAAGTGAGGTCTACTGTCCCCAGATACCCAGCAGTCTGAAAATTATGCTCAAAGCTGGGGAGATCGTAGTACCCTTGAATTATGCCAGATGGCGCCACAAGCCCGATTTTCTTAGATTTGGGTACTTTAAATTAAGAGAACAAATGTAGGGTTGATTGTACCCCAGTGTGTCAAACAAAGGCTAATCATGTCGTAGTGATGACTGATTTATATACATGAATATGATTTATAGTATCTTATTAAAGAGAATATTTCATCTTCTCTCATAACAGGTAACACATGTGTTTTTAAAACGTCATTAGGCAAAGGATGAACATCATTATATAAAGCTCTCAAAACTCCACTGTTGGTCTGATTTTTTTCTCAAGGAGTTACAATTATTGTTGTAGTGCTGTCGCAAGGCCGGTTTCGTAACAAAAAATTTTACAGTTTTGGACAAACTGTATATTTAAATGTTGGAACTGTTTTTTGTTTTCTTCTGGCAACTAAAAAATCAGTAGATGCCTGATTGAACCGACTAGAATTATATTCAAAATTGCCCCTGAGTCTCAGTCTTGCCATAAGCTTTATTCTTTCAAGACATTCTAAAAAATAAAAAAAATAAATAAATAATTATTTAGATTTACTTTTAGGTAAATTTAAAAATTCTTTAACTTCTTGTTCATTCCCATGTACTTGTTGAAAATGGCTGTCAATGTTTTTGTTAGTTTTTTTTACTAAAAAGTGCAAAAGTTATCTTTTTTTGGATATTGCTTCATTTTGAGATACTGGTCCCTATAATTGTGAAAGTGCCTTCACGCTTCAGAAGTAGTAATGGAAGTCATTGTATGTTTATAATCAATTTCACAATTAGTTGAACTAACTTGAATATCGGAAAATCTAATGTAAACGATTTTTTGTTGTCAGTATATTCATAAAATATATTGATAAACGCAATACTTATATGATTTTATTCTTCTGCGAGTTTAATGCATAAAAAAAAACAATTGAACCAAAGTGCACAATTTAACATATGCATCTCTTGAAACTTTGTTAAATTATACATTTCACATATTTCCGTTTCACATCAACTAGAAAAAAACTAATGTTACTAATCCACTTATAAAATTATGAGTAGATAAGGAGTCAACTAAAAACTAAGTCTTTGAGCTTTAAAAATATTTTACCACTTGTTAAATAGTACTAATGTACTATTTAACAAGTGATTTTAATCTAACATTCAAGTTTTTGAGAATAGGAAATTTGAAAATTTCCAAACTTACATGTCTTAAAATTTTGTAAACTTTAAATTTTGTGTTCAATTAATTTGAAATTAGGCAATTTCAAATAAAAACAAGATCATTTAAACAGACAGTATTCCACAGAATTGGATTCATTTAGAATTGCGACAGTTTTCTTATATTACTTTATTTTAAAAACGTAAATATATAAATAAGAAAAAAATCCTTGAACTAGATAAAAATTATGACAGATTTTTTAATGGATTCAAAATTGATATTCCCAGTACCTTTTTTTAAAAATTAATTTTTCTAGGTACCAGATTTTTTCATGATGGTGGAAACTGTAAAATTTTAAAGGTGAAAAAGCTAAGAATTGGAAAATTTGGAGCCGAAATTTAGATTCACGAATCGCCGGGAATCTATATGCTCATTCTAATGCACCTTCCGGACCTCATTTCGCCGGCTTCAAACATTTTGATTGTAACAATCTCGTACGGGCAACCAACAATTAACCGATGTTTTGCTGGTAGAATATGTCACAGTATAATTTACCTACCACATTTTGATTCATTGACCATCTCTTTTAGTTCCTTTTGATATCCATATTGTCAATAATTCACTGTCGGAGGTATCACTTGAAGATGTAAAGGGAACGAAATCACTGCTATCGTCATCGCTAATAAATAGTGTCACACACCCTCCGTTTATATCTCCTACAATTGTAATACTACCTAAAGCAACATATTTGCGATGAATCTGGCATTACAAAAAAAAAAGTTATGATAGTTACCATTGTTATCCAGTTTACCGTCCATCGTTCCATTAACACTTCCAGTAATATTAACTCCATCATCTGTCCATAACAACTCATCACTCAACTACATGCAGAGTATCTAATTCTGAAGAATAACTGACTATTACTGTCGTATTACTGTGTTCGTCGATATTGCTCCCAGCAGCGTCTTAGGGAGTTTTTGGCATGGTATTCTCGAAATGTACCTTCTGAAAATAAATTATAACATTTGGTACACATAGTCACTCGTTTCCATGAGACTCTGTTTGCTTTGTGAACATCATCGCCATCCATATTTTGAGAGTAACATGTACGTTTCTGTCATAACTATCTGTGTTCTGGTACTATATCACAATTTTCAACTGTGGAAAATTTGACATCTGTTTCATGACAATTTCTGCATAATTTCTATTTCTGTCAAATGGAATGGTATAACCTACGTCTTTTAATTTGATTTTAGCTTCTTGTACATTATTTTGAAGACCATCGTAGATAAGTATTTTCAGTACACCGCTGTACACCTAAAAAATGCATCGAAGTAAATTCTACACTACCAATGTCCCTAATGCTTGAATTATTACCAAATGCTTTTCGAAGTCTCGTATGTTATCACACAACCTACAACATTGGAGACCTCGAAAAAATTTATTGTGGTTAATTCAAGTATTTGGGAGATTCAATGAGAAAATTTCACATTTCAAAATATGGAGTCAGAATTCGTGAAAGGTGACGGTCAAAACTTACTATAGACGTTTTTTAAAATTATGTACGAATTCCTATAGTATAAACGTAGTAAAACCTTCCCACACAATCGTTTTGCGAAAAAAATTTCACAAGATATTAACAAATGAAGTTTTTCGCACTTTTATTTTGAAAAATTAATTACATTATAAGTACTCATCCGATTCTACTGAAACAAGTCTTGTTTTTCGCATTGAACTGTACTTTTACGTAATATTTTTTAATTTGCAAAAATATGAGTAAAAATACTGGAAACTTGGAAGTTTGGAAAATTTAGATAGACTTATATAAATATCAGTAAACTTCAATTTGATTTTTTTATGCAGATCCTTCAAATCTGCAAGGAGCTATCGTTTTTGCAAGTGTTCGCCACAAATTATGTGATGTATGCACATTGCATACACCAATTATGCGATGGGTGTGTAGAATCCTAAATACAAAACAAGGTTATACAAGGTATTATAAGTAAAATGTTATTTAGCTCCAAGTGTGTTTTATTATGGTTCTAGTTATCACAGTGAGTTACGTTACATGGAACGTTCAAGGAGACCATATTACTTAGCCCTAATGAAAATATGATGTCACAAAGAAAAGAAAATGACTATAACTTAAAGGTGGCTAATCTATACCAAATGCAATATTGCAGATAGTGTACACTTGAAAGTTGTTCTTAAAATGGATTCTTACTATATGTTAAATATTTACAGAGTTCGTCTTAAGCTACGACATTAAAATTCTTATCTAAATACATATATACAAAACCTTATCAAGAGACCTTTATATACCTAATTCATTATGAAGGTGATGTTTTAAAACTTGAATTTTTCTAATTGGATATATTACACACCTGTTAAGTAAATCATTTTTTTTCAGAATAAAGAAAATATCTATGAGTAACTTATCTAGATCGTCATCATTGGCTCACTTTGCAGCATATTCGCGTGACATCAATACCAGTCTGCATTCAAGAAGCAAAGGCAGCAACTCCTAGTGGTTCATATACTCGTACTTCAGGGATCTGTTGAAAACTCTCCTCAAGGGCGATTTAAAGTCATGCCAGCCATCATGGACGCCAATGGATTTCATAAAACGTCACAAAAAAAAAGAATCCAGGAATTTCTAATACCCATCCAAAAAACATCGAGAAAAAAACATCAAAAGGAACCATAGAATCAAATCCGAAAATGAGATCTAAACTGGTATCTTAAGAAAGAAAAAGGGATACTAAAAAACCCATGAAAAGGGCTTATACCACGTGTGCTTGTCTTTGTCTAGTTATGATAAATCCGACCTGTGTCGATATACTAAATTCTCCATCCAGTACTATATACCATCAAAATTCACCCCTTCACTATGTCTACACTAGACTACTCAAACAATAGGAGATCATTAAAATGATACTAAATTTTCTGACGGTCACAACTGATTAAGACATTAAGCAACTCGTACTCGCCAACGGTCTTCAGGTAAAAGGGACGAATCGACTCCAAGCACCAAGGAGCATTACTTGGCGCGTGCCCAGTATGACGGATGTTAATTTCCATAGAAGTATGTACAATGATCCTAGGCCTTTTCTACTAGCGTCACATTGTAAAATAAAGTCATGATCAAAATTAGGACATGCAAGAATTGGTGCACTAATAAGTAAGGTTTTATTTCATTAAATGCTTGTTCACATTCTGCAGACCAAATAAATTTTACTTTTCTGTGTTAAACTTGTAAGAGGTTTAATTATACTCGATAAATTTGGAATGAATTTTCTATACCAAGAGACCATACCCACGAATTGACGTATTGCCTTAGGAGTGTTTGGTTTTGGGAGATCTGCAATTGCTTTAACTTTGTCCGGATCTACACGTGTAATCCATTTCTGTTTACTACATAGCCAAGATACTTTAATTCACTACGACAAAATTGACATTTATCTTTGTTTAAAGTTGGGTTTGCATCTCTCAATCGATTGAAAACTTCTGTCAAAACTGATAAATGTGTCTCAAAGTCTGGTGTTACCACTACAATATCATCCAAATATTTAAATACATATGGTTCTAATTCTGGGCCAAATAATCTATCGACTAAAGACTGAAAAGTAGCCGGTGCGTTCGATAAGCCAAATGGCATTTTATTAAAATGAAATAAGCCTCTTCGGGGATAGTAAAAGCAGTATATTTCTTACTGTCTTCGCCATTTTATTTGCCAGTAAGCACTCTGTATATCTAAAGTACTGAGATATTGACTATTCCCTAGTTTATCCAGAATGGAACTAATCATTGGTAAGGGATATGCCCACTTTTCCGTTACTACGTTAAGTTTTCTGAAATCTACACAAAATCTGTATGTATTGTCTTTCTTAGGAACCATTAAAATAGGTGAACTCCAGCCACTATTACTTTTTTCGATAATACCAAGTTCTAACATTTTTGTAACCTCTTCGTCTATTTTCTTTTGCATGAATGGACTAACCGGATAGTATTTGGATTTAATTGGAGGACTATTTGTTTTAATCGAATGTTCTACAAGCGAAGTACTACCTAATTTAATATGTTTCATTGACTCAAAATATTTATTAATAACTTTATCTAATTTTTCTCTTTGACTTAAGGTCGAATCATCTGCTGTTTGAATAGAATTTACTTCAAGTTTATCATTTGATCCTGTACCAAAATACCATTCGCCTTTACTTAAGTCTGGAATTAAGTTCATTTTTATCCATAATATTGTTCTAACACTAAACTGTGACGTAATTCTGGTATAATGAAAACATTAAAAATGTGAACTTTATTTTTAAGTTGTATAGGGACATCCATATAACAAGTGATTTCCAATTCCTGATTACTGGCTACTGTACATTTTGTATTTTCTAAAAGTTTAATTTTTAATCCCATCGCAAGTAAAATATTTGCAAGTTGGTCATTTATAAATATTTGATTTGCCCCCGAATCTAATAAACCTTTTATTTCTTTGCTATATAATAAAAAGCGATACATAAGGTGACTCTCTTTCACTAGATTGATCTAACAAATAATCCAAGATAGGTTTGTTTTTTATTAAAATGATCTAATTCTGATTCTGTACAAGTGGAAAATGAATTTACAAAGTTATTAATATCAGAATGTTGATCAGTTGAGTCATTATTTATTATGACCGATGAAATGCTGAGAAACCAAAGCTCGGTCTATACTTGATTTCTGACTGCGTTTCCACAAGGGTTACATTTTACACAATTTCTAACAGTAAAACCTACTGTACCACACTTACAACATTTCTTTGCTTTTTGATAAACAGTTTTTTGACATGTGATTCAAACCAGTTGCATTTGTAACACCTAACATTTGAGTCAACATTTTTATTTTGTCGTAAACTAGACTGGAAAGAATCATACCTACTATTTCTTTGGCTGTGAATTGATCTCTGATGGGGATTCATGTTTCTAAAATCATTACTCTGTCTATTTATAGAGGAATCTTGACCATATCAATCTTCATATCTAGTCCTACTATTATATTTCTATCGTCCTTACTGTTATTACGTTCAAATCTATATCTATCTAAACTTCTATCATTAAAACGTCTCTCTCTACTATTATCTCTTGTACTAAACGAATTTGTCCCACTATTTCTATCCCTACTAAAATATCTATCTCTACTAAAATGTCTATCTCTACTAAAATAATTATCTACCATTACTTAATATACAATCTTCTCTACTTTACAATTCCTATCTACATCTCTACTATCTTTCTCTAAAAATCTCCTATCATAATCTACAGAAAATATTTTCCCACAATCTCTATCACAACAATCTGCCTCTTTTCCTTTGCCCGCTCTATATCTATCAACAAATTTTTCCCTTGACCGGTTTCCTTCCCTTGACTCCCTGCTATTATCTCTGCTTCGTTCAATATGTTGTCTATTTTTATTATCAAATGTTACCTGTTTATTTACTTGAATATTGTCTAATTAATTTTTTGTTCTTGTTTTGTCAGCTTTATACTGTAAATCTACCTCTATTGCATTTTTGTCTCACCCGATGGTGGAACGAAATTAGCTATATTTCTATTGGTGTCTTCTATACGTCTGCCTAGTTTGATTAATTGATCTAGAGAATTAATATAATCGAAAAGATATAACTTTTGTTGGTATTCTGGTCTAATTCTTTCTTTTATTATTTCTAATTTTATTTTTTCATCAACTGAAATGAATAATCTGTCAAATAAATTTGTCATATACAATATAAATGGCAATAGTTTCCGATTCACCCTGTGTTCTTGACTTAATTTGTTCCCAAATCTTTTTGTTTCCATCTCTGAAGAATTCTTCTCGAAAATACATAAGGAGTCCCAATTTTTTGCTTATCTCTAACCGCTCTAAAATATACTAATGCTTGACCCTCAAATAATTGTGATGCGCATTTAAAAAGTTGTTCTTTTGATACCCCCTTTGCTTGACATCGTTCATCAACATATTCAAAGAAAGCATTTAAACTTAAAGAATCATCTTTACCAGAAAAAGTTAAGCCCCAAGATGCGATATCCAATTTTGAATTAAAATACAATTTACTTAACTCTTGAGTTGTTATTGTAATTGTTGATGGTGTTAGAGATTTTAAAGATTCTTGTTTATTTTTAAAAATAGTTAAATAATCTAATGCTGTAGTTAATAAATTTGATTTTTGTTCTATCTCTTCGGTAGGTGATGGTCAATTCTCTCAATCCTACTTAAAATGTGAGCTAATTTTGTTTTTAATTTCCTAATCCCAGCAACAGTTATTTCTTCAGAAAGAATTTTGTCAATTTCCCTAATTTGTCTTTACAGATAACCAGTTCCTCTTTAGGTACAAGGTTGAATTCAATTTTAAAACTATGACCCTCTAATTCTAAATTTAAAAGTTCTCTTAATGTTTTTATTAAATTTTATTGCTCCCCTGAGGTTTAACTCCTCTAATGGAAATTCCTTATTCGAGTTCCTCTTTAATTAATCTGTCAGGCTCTATTTTCAACATGGGTGCAATATCATTTTAGACACGGCAACTTTCTTTGACAAATCAACTTGTATATACCACTATTATGCAGCAATTCTGGGTAAGAAATATATTATAACTATATAGTCTTTAAATTTCTTCTATAGTTGCTGTTTCCTTTTGTGACACATATTTTGTGATTTTTATTTGTCGAATCCCATGTTCCTTTTTTAAATTTTTTGACACATCGTTCGGAAGCTTTAAAATCACAAGTTTTTGAATTGTCCAGCTGCAGATAACGCACACTGCTGTAAATTCTTGGTAGTTACTTGTTGATAGTTTCGTATTGCTTCAACAAAACGATCATATGTCCAAGAATCTATAGTTGCATACTTGTCAAACGTGGTTCCTCCTTTTTTGATGTCTTCTTTCCATCTGGATAAATATTTTTTTTAATAAACGACTACACCCTCTACTCTGTAATGTTTTCAAACTCCACGTAGGATGTTTTTCGCCATATTAACAACTTTTATTTTGTAATATAATGGGATGCGTTCGGTTTGTTTAGTTTTTTTTTCTTCAGGCTCATACTAAATCTAATGAGATGAAGAATCAACTTCAACTGGTTCAAACACTACTTCATCCATACTTCATTAGCATGTATAAGCTCTTCTTCGGTTACCATTCTTTTTTCTAAACTAACATGTCAACAGTAAATTTATAGATTTCCTCACCCATCAACATAGCTTCATAAGAAATAGAACTGGAACATTGTGAGATTATCAGGTTATTTTCTTTAATAAACTTTTAAAATGCTCAACTGCGTCTGTTAATTTCAATTTTGAATTTTCACTATACATAGAATCATCAGCAACTTGTTCTTCATCAACTGTTTGTGCACTAACAAGATCTTGATTCACACACATTTTTATTTAAAAACTCTTTTATTCAATTTATTTTGAATTTAATATATTTTTAAAACAGTAGATCAGAAAACTACAAACCGCGTGAAGCCTAAAAATGAACTACCACGTTGGCCAGAAGTTCTACTGTAATAACAATGGTAAAACTGCCGAAACAGAATTGTATATAATAGTATAGTTACAAAGACTTAAAACCGGTTTGGTCAATACCCAAAATAATATTTCATGCTATTCATGTATAATAAATAATTGAAAAATACATTAAATAACTAATAATAGATGTGAGTGTGGTTACTATTTATAAATATAATTATTAGCTACTTCATAATTTAAAAAGTATAATGGTTAATATGAATTAAAAATAATTTAATATCTAACGTTTGTCCTGATTATTTATTGAATTATAAAAATAGTTAATTATTGAAAATAATAAAAAAAATAGTAAGTCGAATGCGAGAATCGGACCCCAAGCACCACATCGTACGCAGACACATAACTGACTACGCCATCGAATGCTGGGGCGATTAAAAACTTACTAGTATATAAGCTACATTTGAAATTTTCAAGGTTTATTTCTCCACGGTTACTGGCCGTACAGCACTAGTACGTTAAGGATTGAATACCCTTATAGAGAACTACTACTACACGGAGTCATGTCCCGAAGTGAATTTCCCCTACCATACCCTCCCCTTGTAAGTGTAAATACATATCGGCGTGGCACCTCCAAATTGAGCTATGTGCCTTTATACATGTACAAGAAACGCGAAAAATGTGTTTTGTTTAATGACAGAAATAAAACGTATACAAAAAACTGTTCTAAATTTATTTAATGGTTCTTACATAATAGAATTCCCGAATTTATGTATTTTGCTTATTAAAGGTAAAACTTTATTTATTTTCGTGAACAAATGCACATAGCGGATTTTGGCTATTTAATTATATTCGCATAGCGGTTTTTATATTTTTAACAACTGTACATTAAATAAAACAGTTTGATGGAATTGTTTTTCATACAATAATTATTTAAATTTAAAGTTGTGATAAAGTGAATGGTTATCCATATGCATAAATTCCTTTAGACATTACAGACTGTCGAATTTACGCTTTTCAATTTTTATAGGGAACCTGTAGAGTTGCTTTAGAGATTGGGCAGTTTTCTTGGCTCTTCTTTGATTCAGAATAGTCCATTCTTCATTATGTCGTAGTTTATAGTACACATCTCCGTTTTTGTACTGGAACGCTCGAATATCTGTGACGGTAGCCTCGCCCGGTTTTTACCTGGGTAATAGATTGAGGAGTAATTCGAATTTAGTATTTCGAAGTTTTTAAAAAAGCTAAAGTCAACATGATGATGGATTACCGCTGGTTGTTTGGGACGTGCTTGACGGATTCTACTTACATAATCAGCAGGTGTAAATATTGGAGGTTAAATGTCGTTCTATTGTCGGTGGACACTGTCCACCTCCATCATGGTGTGTCCCTTTTCCAGTATAATTTGCTGGATTTCTTTTTCGGGATATTTATGAGTATAATCTGACAATGCGTGACGAGAACTTTGTTCTTATTTTGGCATGAACACCCATCTGAAATAATTATTATTTTGGTGTAATCACTTCCTTCAATTTCCAATAAATCTAAGATGCAAGTGGTAAATTCGTTGGAAGTTACAGCTCCATCACTCTCATGCCAAAGATAACAATGCACGTCTCTATTATTGTTTATGTAAGGTTTTTGTTTATGTTCGGCAGTAATTCTAACCACTGTTCTACTGAATCAGACATGCATTTCTTCTCATTATTTTTCTTTAATTTCCTTTTTTTCAATATGAGATTTTGTTTTCTTTCTTTTTCTCCTCTTTTAACTTCTTTATTATCATTGTTTTCAATATTTTCATGTTGCTATATTTATTTTGCTCTTTATGGCCGTTATCTAAATTTACACTATTATAACATACTGTTGTTGAAACACTTATCTCTACATTATCCTGAATCCAGTTATTGAATGTATCTTTTCTTAAATCAAATGTCTCCAGAAAAAAAGTTTCCCATAAAACTTCTACTAGTTTTAAGGACTTTCGGGTTTTAGAATATGCCATGAAAACATGTCACAGGTTGCATTTTTACTATGTTTTTCTTTTAATTAGGACAACTTCGTCTGAAAACTTTGTATGCCTGTAAATTTGTCCGCAAAATGAATTTGTGGTCTTCTTTTCTCTTCCACACTTTCTATTTCCACTAAGATTTTGAACTACATTGGATTTTCGGAAATCCATAACATGTACTGCTTGTTAATTCGTCTTTTTTAACAGAAACAGACTTCAAGAAATTTGATCCACATCATCTTCTAACTGAGTATATTTATGTGGATTTATATTTTGTGGATCTTCTATTGCATCTAGCTCACCAGACTGTGAAACTTCAAAAAACCTGTCGGTAGGTCTATTTGGTGATCAGAAAAACAATTTGTTTAGAAATAGTATGTTGTAATGTATTGTTATTAGGCGACTCGTCATTGTGAGCAGAAATAATCGTTATATTATTTTGATCTATATTTTTCGACAGATCAGTTTGTTGCAGCTCAGTGGTCGAACGAGGAGTTGAAGAAACAACATTTTCTGAAGAAACCGCCTATTTCTTACTCCACATTTAGTCCGTTGAGGTTAGTATCTAGTGTGTCATTGGGGTTTATAATTTGGTTACAAAAGGAAGCGGAAAATTCAAGTGAAGAATTTGTAATGTTACTATCAATATCAAGGTCCACACTGTCATTATTTTTTGGTTCAGGAATACGTGTCTCTTTATTTTTATTAATTGCCAGATTCACGAGGTATTTAGTTTAGAGGGGTATGGTTTTCTCATTTCCATCGCCAAACTATAAAGAATGATAATATAATTTATACATCTATTTAATAATTTTTTAACGAAAAAATCTTAGACAAAACTATCAACAATATCAGCCCACATCGCGTGGTGTCATGGAAGTACTTGGGTAAAATAATAATTTCAATCACTAAATAATTTCAAGTTCCAAACGCGCATTAACAAATCACCAACACAATATTGAAACTAAGTTCTACTAAAGTACTGTACTAAAGTTGCTTTTTTCTACGGGAATATTATCATGTCGTACTTTGCCTGCTTATATCATTTAAACAACACCAAAACACTGATTAAAAATAATTTTTCCATATTCACAAACACGTTCATAATAACCACGAGCATAATGAGTGTTATGATCAAAACGCCTTATTTTATGAGAGTATCCATATATATAAATCTAATTTTCAATGTGACAAGCAGAATAACAATTAAAGTATCTAAACCCGTCTAAAATAAACAAAGATTGAAATACTGGTCAAAGAATCGAGCCGCTTTTTTCTCAATTGTTTATCACTTATAAAGTATTAAATTTACCAAAATATTGTATTCGTCCATGCATAGTTATATTTCTATTTAAAACCTGTAATACAATAAATATTACTCATCTGTACTCTTATTTTAAACTATTTAAACGCTTCACCTTCGTGTTTTCAAAACGAAGATAGAATTTCAAAATAGTTCTTGGTTCGGAGCCCGTTCAAATAGAATTTTGAACGGGGCCATTTAGCTCCTAGAGCCGTTACTGCTAAGTAACAAACAGAGATGTCGCCCAGGTTTTCCCTCTTTCTACTAGAGTTTTTCAATGCGCAGCTCAAACAGCCAGTCCATTCTTAATGTCGATGTTTTCATATGTCATGGACATATTTTTGACAACTGACAGTAACAGTATATCCAAATCCATATAATACTAAAGTTACTA
>JAPWTK010001618.1:0-13772 GCA_029963805.1 Aromia moschata
TACACATGATTTTTCGATAAATAACCAATTTCAGTTGGATAAAATTAGTGACATAATGTCATACAAAGATACTTTAATTAAGAAATAGCCTACATACAGGCTGTCTGATAAAAAACGCCGCGAGCCATAACTCCGTTATTTGTAGCCTGATATTAAAAAACAAAAAAAAACATATGAAATTGCTCTAAAGGAACTATACGTGAGACTACTGCAGTATTTTTCAACTTTTTTTTTTTTTCTGAAACGCGATAGTGAACTTTTTTTTCAAATGGCAATATAGGATTTTTTATAAATGATCATACAAATTTGTTTTCTGAATCCAACGATGTATAACAAATTGACTTTTGTGAAACATTTATTGCGAAAAAAGTGCTAAAATGTTTGTCATTATCGCAATCGGCGTCCTATCAAGCTAACTGATACCAAATGTAGTTTGACTAATCTAATCACATATGCCGTGGAAAACAAAAAATAATACAACAACGCAAATAAATGTCATTTCAGCGTCCGCGTCCCAGTCTTTTTTCGCATTCTACTTTATGTCATTTCTGCATTAGATTATTTTTTGTGAAATAAGCTTACGCAGAAAAAAAAAATAAATGTTTCACAAAAGTCAATTTGTTATACATCGTTGGATTCAGAAAAAAAATTGCATAGTAATCTACAAAAAATCCTATATTGCCATTTGAAAAAAAATAGTTGACTATCGCGTTTCAGAAAAAAAAAAGTTGAAAAACACTGCAGTAGTCTCCTTATAGTTCATTTAGAACCATTTCATCTGTTTTTTCTTTTTTTGTTTTTTAATATCAGGCTACAAATAAAGGGAGTTATGATTAGCGGCGTTTTTTATCAAACAGCCTGTATATGCATGGGAAGTTGATATATAATTACTAACATTCAATTTTGAAGGAAGTAAGTAAATGTTTGTGTTATTTTTGACCTTTAGATATAAAAAGGGAATGTGGGCGTAACAAAAATACGTGTGGGATTAACAATAAAACTGCGTTCACATCTATTGTGTTCCGCCAGAAGATCCACCCCCATTACGCGATGAAAGATTTCCTTTGTTGGCACATGGGGTCGCACATGCATCACGGAGGAGATATTAAGACTGAATTTACGGTCCCTTGTAATTACCCGCTAATATCATCTGATATCGTCGAATACTAAAACTATTATGTTAAATAATGCAGACGATTTGGCTTCATAATTCGCCGGCAAACGCTGAAAGCCATTCAGTCAGATCCAATGCATAATATAGAGGCGAAATTTAACAGTGGAGAACTTTATGGGTCCGTTTCATTGTATACTAGATCTCGTTCCGCATACACGATATGATGCCCTCTATGGCGAGTACATTTTATTTGACAATTACTTTGTGAAAATGTAATGTCCACTCGCAATGGCCGCCACATTTTAATTTGGCGTCTACTCCACGAGCCTTTGTTTTCGCAGCACGTAATTCACGTCCCCGGTTTCGGTTGGTCTATATTTAAATCCGTGAACGTTTTTCTTAGTTTTCCTCGTCTTTTTGCATTAAGAAAAACTAGATCAATGTATATATATAAACTAGTGGAAAAAATTAGGGGATCAAAAACATTCCAAATTTTTAGACGATTTTCAAGAGGCCGTAACTTGGAGAAAAATGGTCGCACAGAAAATTTAAAAAGGAAATTGTAGCTCAAAGTATCTGGTTTTTTTATCTGAACGTCGAAATTGTTTTAGCGTCGGCGATTTTCCGAGTAATCCTAAGAAAACCACCGACAAGAAATTTTTCGAAATATGGACCGAATAATTTGTTTATTCAGCTTCAATTCCTTTTTTTTAAAGACTTTGATACGATAAATTATCGCCAAGTATCGGTCCTTGAATGGAAAAGGATAATTTTGTGTTTGATTATAATTATCTATATCTCAGCAAACAATGATCGCACAAAAAGTTAAAGGTGGGTTTCGAGAACTTGAATAAATTCTCTACAAGAATTAGCTATTGGTTCTTCGGAAATTTTTTTCCATTCTTTACATGCATTTGAAAAGCAACAAAACCGTTTTTTGGTGTTTTTTCGGAAATCAATCACTGATGTTAATTGTGCCTTTTACAGTTCCAAAAAGCTCATAATCTTTGACAAAATGAGAAAAAACATTTTTTCCAGTTTTCGTTACATTTAACACATATTATATATCGCAAACGGCGTTTAAATTTTTGAAAAAAAAATTCACATTTTGTCAAATATTATGAGCTTCTTTCAGGTCCAAAAAACTAGATACTTGGAGCTATATCTGTTTATATCAAACAAAAAGCTGCAATCTTCCGCTTTCCAAAAACGTAAATTTGTTACATGTTACTTTCAGAGGGGTTTAGCAATTTGATTTTTAAAAGCGTCGTGTTTTGGACGTCTCAGAAAATTCTGACCCTATTAGATCGTTTGATCTTTTTTGACAGAGTGAATTTTTCGCCAGTCTTCTTTTGACAGAAGGTTTTCGCGGGTCGATTTACTTCAAAGAGTTTTCGCTGTTAAAACTTTGGTAGTTGTCCCACAGGGGTATTTTTAAAATATGGTCAACTTCAATGTTAACATTCGCCACTATTTTTAAAACAACACCCTGTATAGTTCTCGACGAACAAAGCTGCATTCTTCCGCTTCCCAAAAATGTATAGTTAGTTACACTTTTCTTTCAAAATGGGTAGTAATTTAATTTTAAAGCATGTGTGTTTGGACATCAAGAAAATTCTGACCCATTTTGCCTAAATATCTCTTATACTAGGGTAGGAAATTGCACCATTACATATTGGCGATACATGTGTAGAAAGTAAGTTAAAAGACACACCAGTAAGGACAGACAAAGACAGTTAGATGCTACAGTGGTTCACGCTTGTGCACCTAGCACAAGCACCTTGCATCAGAAACGTATAACCTAACAGGTTGTGGGGTGGGATATTGCCTACACGCCTTTCGTTGAATTTGAGTGGAGTGGAACTCAGTACTTTTCGCCGCTATTGGCGTGACATTGACTTAGCCGTATGAAACGAAATTCTTACGTAATTCTGACTTTTACAATTATCCCATACACTTAAAAAGTGTACGAACATAATTGTATTTATTTTCAAATATTTTCAAAAAATTCCTTAATTAACCGGTCTGCAAGAAAATAAAATTGAAGTTCTATAAAAAATAAAAAAAAATAAAAATATAAATCAACCCAGTTATAATACGAAAGAAATAAAAGTGGTTCAAAAATGTCGCCCCTTTGTGCTTCCTAAAAAACCTAGTCTATCGTAAAACTCAGTTCTTACGCGTTCTAACACTTCAGGGGAAATATTATTTAGGACTTGTACAATTCTGGCCCGTAAATCATTTAAATTTCGTGGTCTTTCATATTCATGTCCGTAAATAGTTTATTTTAAATATCCCCAAAGGAAGAAGTCGTTGGGCGATAAATCCGGGGGATATGGGTAGACATTTAATTGTGCCCGTAAATTGCTAATAAGTCGCCCAGGAAATGTGGTTTCCAAGAAATTTGTTACTTGTCGGCTGTTGTGGACAGGGCGAGCCGTCTCGTTAGAAACCACACATTCTATTTACGCAAACACGGCCTAAACTGATTCCTTATTTCCATTATTGTACTTATTGTTAGAGTCTAGAGAAGAATGCAATTCACACGTGCGCACTATAATTTATGGGCGGGGCGTCCCACCTATATAATTTTATTGGTTCCCTATTGATGTAAACACAGAGACAGAAAATAAAACAGAAGAAGAGACAGAGAATAAATTATAACAGCTTTAAAACAACATATCGATCTGGCAACTAAGGATATAATATTTCTCTGTCAGTTCCCTTTATTTGAAGAGTTTATTCTTTTCTTATTTATTAATGCTCGGCTTTGAAATCTTGCACATTCCTATGGTGTAAGTGAACTTACAAGGATGTGGTTTTCGCCAGTTTATTTACGTTTTCAAAAGTTTTTCACATGTTATGTTAAATGTTTGTTACTTTACCATACGTATGATTAATTCAAGCATAAAGTAGAGTTGGCTGGAACACCCGTATTATGCTAAACAATAAATTATGTATTTTTGTACTTTTTAAAAAATATATCATTTATTTCACATTACTTTTAAAAGGTACCACAATTATTGAAATTTTAAACTAACAAGGTGGAATTAAAAAAAGATTAATCAATATCAATTACTGGCTAATCTTAGAAAGTAAAGTGTAACAAAGCATATATTCTCGGAAAGCGGAAAATTGCAGCTTTTGTTTGTTGTAAACATATACCGAGTGTTCAAAGTAAAAGCGATTTTACATTGAAATTAATCATATTTCCTAAACTGCCTGTACGGCAAGCTTCAAGTTTTTAACATTGTATGAAAAAACCTGATCGGAAAAGTAAATCAATTGGCGAAAACCGCTAATTCATCCTTCTAAATTATCTCAGTGAAAATATATTAAAAAAATACGTTCAAAATGGGTCACAATTTTCTAGGACGTCCAAAACACGATGTTTTTAAAAATTAAATTACTAACCCATTTTGCAAACAAAGTCAAAAAAGACTTACATTTTTGGAAAGCGGAAGAATGCAGCATTGTTTGGTGTACAAAGATACTAGGTGTCTTCAAATTTGTGGCGAACCTCACCGTTGAAATTAACCATATTTTAAAAGCACCCTGTAGAACAAATAATAAAGTAGGTAAAGATAATATCTTCCCATTCATTAAACCTTGTAATGAACTATTGAATAGTACCAGTTTTGAATTTGTGAAAATTCGCCTTTACATGTGCTAAATATTGAAAAAGGTATTGAGATAAAATAGTTAAGAGCTTCTTCAACTTTTCCTTTAGCCTTATTTCATTGTGTAAAATGGCATACGATGACGAGACACATTGGCAAATGGCATTATTTGATGGGGGTTGCTTCAACTTACCGACGACAAGAAGCCAGTTGTGCGATTAATTTGATTGCAATAGTTTCGTGTCAGCTGGTGCTGTTCTATAAACTTCGCTGTATACAATATACAATATTTTGGACCATAAAAAAATTATAGTGGAAAATCACCGGTGGATATCGTATAATAAATATGTATTTAATGGAGCCCTATTGAAATGATAATTTTTTTCAATAAGAAACACTGAAGGGGAACTAATGATGAGGAGTCAGAAATTTCCATTTAATGACAAAAATCTCTGTGTAGCTAAACAGAGTAGCTAAGAGTCTTGTCAAGAAATAACTTCGCAATGCAGAAAAAACTTTCTATAACCTCTCTATTTTATTTTAAGCAACAGAACATGTCCATTCAACTTTTTATATCTCAATGGATTGTTATTGTAAACTCGACAAAGTAGACTGCGTTCCCGGATAAAATTCTTGCAAATAAACTACAAACTAAAATAAACTGATTATTTATGTAAATCGTCGCAATTACGCGTTAGATCATTAAAATCGTCTAAGCTGTTTAATATTTAAAAACGAGAGCTAACGCAACAAAAATGTAATGAAACTTTCAGCAGAGTGAAAATAATCAGTTTATTTCGATTCCATCATACGAATAAATCACGCAAAACACATGCGAAAACAAAATAAACGCAATCCTTTCGACCCGACCCAATTTTTTGTCAATTTTTCACCGTTAGATCTGAGGAGACACTCATCTGCAGGAAATTTTGTATATGGCAAAAAAAGACCTAATGGCACCCTAGAGTGGTATATTTAAATTTAACGATTCCGTTACTGTCAAAACTTTGAGTAACGTGTTATGCTTAATAAAATATTAAGATAACTTTATTAAACGATTTAGTATACAAACACAAATCACAGTGTATAGGTTTAAATGATTTATCAGACCATTAAATGGATTATAAATAAATACGTACTTATTCTAAACATTATTGCATGTAATTGAATGGCTAATCAGAATATAGTATATTTCCTATATGTTGCGTCCTTATTCTGAGTATAAGAAGCAATTTTTATAATTATGAATGAGATATACATATGTATATACCATACGTACGGAACAGCTGAAATATTATTAATTATTCCCAAATCAATCCCAATACAAAAGGAAAAGAATCACGAAAATATTATAAAAAACTTGTCAGGTTTGAGAATATATTTAGAGACCACACTAAATTGATGAATTTTCAATTTTCAACACATTAAACGTACTAGAATTTGAAGAATCTGAAAGGAAGTACGTATTGATAAAATTGGTTTTCATAAATTCTACATTGAGTAAGAAGAATTCTATAATCGATATGATATTTATATCCTAATGGGTAAATATAAGCTTTGGGACTTGAATATGGAATAAATCTGTAATTCTTTGTAAGTGAACTAATATATTTTTTTGGATTGTACAAAAAGTGGAAAAGCTTATTATTTCTAGGTATGGTTAATCCCAACTTATGCCATTAAAAAAGTATTTTCTTTCTTAATTAATTTAATTTTAATTAATTAAAGTCTCCAACAAGTACTCAAAATAGTTGTAATTGTAGTCCTGACACCACTAAAGACGGAGTGGGTATTTTCACGGACATGAAAAGTTTTTAATAGAAACAAGTGCTCGAGAGATTATTGTGATAAGTGATAAATCAGAAGTAGAACATTATGCTGTTTTTCAACAGCATAGAGTGACAAGCAGAATTATTTTTCCTTGAGGAATACCAAAGTTATTGTTGATTTTTTGAAAAACCATCGATTTAATTCCTTCTTTTTGTACATTTTACGTACACTTTCAAAGTATTCTCCCCACTACTTTTTTAGTTATGACATCATCGACATAGTTTTTAAACAGTAACCCTATTTTCGAGCAAGTAATACAAAGTACGTATTTTCTGAATGAATTATTCGTTATGAAAATAATACCTAACAGAAAACAAAATTAATTAAACCGCAAATTTCTTTAAACGAAGCAGGTTAACATGTAATGCACCTTCAGTACAAGTTTGGTTTGTTCTTTGTGACTGTTTTCGTAAACCGGTTTTTCTAGTGCGTTCTAGTGTGTGTTTAAAGTGAGTGACATTAATTTTGAGCAATGGTGTGCTATCAGGTTCTGGACACAGAGATGAGAGGACACAGGATGAAAAAATCTGCACAAAAATGGTTCCAAAAAGCTTTCGCGGGAGCCAAAAGACATAAGGAGAGAAAGGTGTTTTGATATTTTTGAATCGATTGAAAATGATTCCCATTTATGGAACGTATCATTACTAGCAATGAGACTTGGGTGTTTGAGTACGACCCGGAAACCAAGCGCCAAAGCATGGAATGGCACACTTCAAACTCTCCAAGACCCAAAAAAAAGCAAGAATGTGCAAGTCCGAAGATCAAGTGCATGTGATCTGCTTTTTTGATACCCAATGAATTGTCCACAAAGAGTTTTGTGCCTCCAGGCCAAACAGTAAATCAACAGAGAAGTTGAAAAAGAACTTTTTTACAGAAGTTCTTGAATAGACTTCGAAAAAGGTCATGCGTATGAGATCAAACATAAGGACAATTGAATATTGATACCGTAATGCACCTTGTTACACAGCCTTTTCAGTAAACGAGTTTTAGCCAGTAAAACTATTCATGTGGCTCCTCAGACTCGTTATTTGCCGGACTTGAGTTCTTGTGACTTTTTTGTCTTCCCGAGATTGAAAAATCACCTCAAGAGACATCATTTTGGGACCATAGAAAACATTCAAACGACCGGCTGAAGGCGATTCCAGTATATGAGTTCCAGCACTGCTATGAGGAATGGAAAGAACCGTCTCCAGAGCTGTGTGGCTTCCCAAGGAGAATCTGAAGGAAACAATACTGAATTGTAATTCTATTCGAATAAAATATTTTTAAAAAATCACTCACTATGTAATTTCCACACCACGTATCTATCCTCGCAATAATATTCCACAACCCAGATGAGAAATGTAAATAGCCCGATGAAAAAAATTCGACATACGTTTCTGAATTAATAGCTTCGCTCAACAACTTGCCCGGCTATCCTGTAGTCAGAAAAGCCCGCTCTAACTGAGAATAATTCGGCGATGTAATGACATCAAAGCCGACGTTTAAAGCGAATGCATGTCCCCAAGGATAGTTCCTGAATAGCGCCAATTCTGACCGTTTGCCCTACAACGTATCCCTTAAGGCTACGCGGTAGAGAGTAGAAAATGTATTACGAATAAGCGGCGAAAATATCGTCTCTGGTTCTGCAAAGGGTTTAGGCGGATGTGTCGGCAAGGTATTTTGGACGTTATGCGGTAACTTTTCAGGTTGA
The DNA here is from genome assembly GCA_029963805.1 of Aromia moschata. Classification (NCBI taxonomy): domain Eukaryota; kingdom Metazoa; phylum Arthropoda; class Insecta; order Coleoptera; family Cerambycidae; genus Aromia; species Aromia moschata. The sequence continues at coordinate 8,258 of JAPWTK010001618.1, forward strand.
AGTAATCTTCACATTCTTCGATATACAACAAGCCTTCGTGTCGGAGGGTGAAAAAGACAAATATGTTAATCTTTGTGGTTCTCTGGTGAAATGAAAATGATCGCTCCTGGGCTGATAGACAAGATGCTTACCATCCGAGAATTACTATTGTATTTATTTACCAAAAGGTCTGTGCCAGTAATGTCATGGTTTGACACCGAAAATGGCATATAATACTTCTATCTTCGATTCTTTCAAAATGATTAGTGTGTTTGTTAAGAAAGACATAAAACTAAACTTTTAAAGATTTAAGTTTGATATTCAATTGAAGTTTGAACTTATACAAAAGCTAAAGTGATCAGAAATCGATATAGAGATATAAAAGAAATACTAGAATAGAACACTGTAATATTTGTAATCTACTATAGTATTTAGATTCTACTATAGTATGGATATCCTTTGGCATGAAAAATATAACTTCACAGCTAAATATATATGCCCGGGCATATTTAAAAAAATGGCGACAGTGGCAAGAAGATCAGTTGTGTAATAGTTGTGCTGAAAAACATCAAGGTGAAATATCTATATCTGAGAGGTAAATTCCACATAGTTTAAGCAATTATGTATAATTTGAATATATTGAAATATGTTTATTATATGGACAACATTGCACTTACTCTCAAGTTTCTGGAAAAATAAACAAAACTAGAGGAAAGTAACGTGATTAGTGAGTGAAGTAGATGGAAAATAGGTTTTTGATATTCCTTGGGATTCCAGAATATCTACACCTATGTTAACTATTTTATAATCATTTTTATTTGTATATGGAAATTGTGCCTTTTTTAAAAAAATGGAAAGAGGATAATTCTGAATTGAAAACCTGTATCATAATCTATACCTGAACGATGCAGTTGGTTGTGGAGATAATTGATGTTATTTTTTTTAAATGCCTCTAACTTTTTTTTAAATTTTATCTGCCCTCTTTCAATTTTTATACGGCGTAAGTACACAAGGTGCTTGCAGTTATAATATATTTACGAATGCTATACCAAGTGCAACATCAAATCGAGAGAGCTCAAAAATAATATGGTGTATTTTTTCAGCCAAAGCTATCTAACACAATTTCTTTTTTCCTCATATGTGCATCATGGAGGTTAAAGTTACAAATTTCGAACATTTTCATTTTTTCGGATGTTAAGAATTCTTTCTAATTACTGCCATTAAACTAGCCACAAATGTAAACAACAAACGTAAAAACATAATTAAGTAAAATACATTTCTCTTCGTTATTGTAAGAGTCTTGTTAAAAGTTGAGTGTATTTTAGAACATCAAAAGGAATCGCACACAGATTGTATTTTTTAAATCCTTTGAAATGAATACCTTTAATATAAGACAAAAAACTCTCTGACTCTATCGACGGAGAACATTCTCATTAAACCTATTTCGTTTGAAATGAACGTTTCGTGACCAATGAGATCGTTAATTTGCGCAAAATGCACACAGTAAACGGATGTGATATCGTTACCATGATTTTAAGCTCAGATTATGAACATTAGATAGACAGGCAAATGAGGAAAATTACATGTACTAGTTCAATAACACAGAATTCAAAATGGAAGACAAAATAGTACGCTATTGTTAAATGAATTATAAGAGCTTATTTAGTTAAGAAATGCTACGCACCATTTTTAAGAAAAAAATCTTTAAATTTAGGTACTCCAGGAAACTGTAACCTTCGGAATAGAAATCGGTGTCGTGTGTTTCAAAAAAGCGTTAGGGTTGTTTTAAATAAAGGTAAAAAAATACGTCAAATTTGAGATTTGTTGTGTTTGAAATAAAGTCAACTAAATAAATTATATTAATTGAAAACTGAAATATAAAATAAAACAAACTTACCACCACAAAGCTGTCCCTGCCTGTGGAGAAAACCAGCAAGATAGGAAGGACAGGGAAGGAAAGGATTCTCGCTGATTATTCCTGCTTTCCACGACCAAAATTACTATAAGTATAACTATACCAAAAATGCACTTAGACCACCCTTCAATGTCACTATATAAATATATTGAAACCTTCTACGAGAAAATTTCTACAAGAATTGAACCTTTTTATTAATGTATTTTCTTATTAATATATGTTTTTCCTAACAAAAAATTATATGTATATAGACACTATTAGCGACATCTATCAGGCAGTAGACAAAACAATGAAATTAGTATGAAAAGAACAGAGAGGCGTAAACAAGATTAAAAATAAAAAAAAATTGATTAAAACGTGAACATTTCAAAAAATGTAAGGAAAGATATTCATAATTTCATTATGGATCTATTGAAACCGATATTGAAGCAGATATTTAAAAAAAAATTGACTCTGAAAGTTGTAAAAATGTATTTTATATTTGTACATCGGTATGTAAAATGACAATTTCCTTTATTTTTCGATCGAAAACATTATCTTTTAATTTGTAGGTAGATAAAGATTTAATTTGTAGGTAAAAAAATTTACAGATTTTGTGCATTCTACACTTCATTTAAATACATTTCAAAATGACTCTATATTGATTTTGATTAATATTTTTCCAAACTTTTTAAAAAATGTAAGCAGAATTCTAAAAAATAGAGAAACACTAAAATCTACCTCAAACTTGAAAAATAAACCCAAAGTTCAATTCTTTTAAGATTTTACGAAATTTTTACAAAAGAACTTTTTCTGCTTTTCTATTTTGAATCTCAACGACAAATACTGAGAGGGCTCGGGCTATATATTTCAAATGTTTTTTATTTTATTTCAAAACAATCCTAACATTTTCTGAAATCAATTTAATAATAAAAAATCTGGTTTGATGCGTAGATTTTTAGGAAACGTACAAGTAGAAAGAAGTGAGAATAACATGACTGAGGGAATAACCTGAGTTAAACTAAACATACACAGTAGGCAAAGTTAGATCTTTGGTCTATAAGTTGATGTAAGTAATGCATTGGTTAGAGGATGGCAATCCGACCAATGACGTTACAGCCTTCAGAGTGGTGCACGGGGCCATCGTGATGAATGTAATTTATTATTGGCCTGTAGCCTGCCCTGTAACCAATGAATTATATAAACTTACAGAGCGAAGATCTGACTTCACCAACAGTGTACGAGGTGTCGCTATTGAATAACCGAACTGATGCTGCTACCAGCGTGCAGCGAGCGTGTCGCGACAAGTTTGAACTGAACTGTGTCTGGTGATACTTTCCCCACCCTGAGCTCAATGGACAAGCCAGTGGGTCGCTCGAGTTTGACTGTAGCAGTCTTTTGAATTAATCTACGCACCAGTGAAGCGTCGAAAAAATGTTAAGTGTTTGGATGGAGCAACAGGTTAATTTCAAGTTTCCTGTCAGACTGGGAAAAACTTTTACAGAAGCTTATGCAATGTGAAAAGAAGTGTACGGGAGTAATGTTTATCCCGCACACGAATTTCTTGAATGGTTTAAATGGTTTAAACAGGGACGTGGGCGACAGAAGACGTCCGTGCCCCGATCCGTGCCCCGGACGGCACTCAACGTCAAAACGAACTAAAACATTGAAAAAATTGGTAAATTAATCCGCGAAGATCGTCGTCTAACCATCCGAGAACTTGCTGAAATAACAGGAAACGATTTAAAAAATGTGTTCGCCAGACTTTGCATGAAAAAATTTGCGTAAGAACAATTTGCAAAACTCCTCGTTCCCGAACAAAGAAATTAAGAATGAACATTAATTGCGCTGACATTCTGAACAATGTTGAAACTGATCCGGGCCTGTTAGACACGGTGACACTGAAGGGGACAAGATTCGGAAAGGGTGGAAGCGGTTAAATCAAAAAAGCGTCGGAGGTTCTGAACCAGCTGACAGAAGCGAATTTCACATGCTTTTAACAACAATGGAAAAGTCGTATGGAGCGGTGTAGAGATCGCCAAAGGGGAGTACATTGAAGACGAAAAAAGTTGCGACTGTAATTGGTAACGAATAAAAGTGTTATGACGGCAGTTCGGTTATTTAATAGCCACACCTCGTTTAATGGCAAATAAAACAGTTATCAATGCTGGCCCTCGGTAGCAGTGAAACGTTTTTCCACCTCGGTCGCTATTCCAGTTATCAGGGGCAAGTTTGTTGTAAAGCATACGTAACTACGTGTTACCGCCTCTAGACTCAAGGTTATGCTACTTGCGCAAACAATTACGGACAGTTCGAAGGAGGCGACTCTTTATCAAACTGCCGCCGTGGGGGTCCCACAAATCTCGGCTCGCCGGCGATCGCGCATCCCTGTTTAGACGCAAAGGGCCGTGTTTACCGATGGTATATTTTGCTCGGCACACGGAAGGACCTGACATTTACATGTCTAGCGCGTATTCCTAAGTGGTCCGAAGAATAAATTAGTTCTGGTTAATCTAGGAGGCCATAGTTCTCTTTCGCCGCCGCCGGAATAAAATAACTATTAATTTATGCGATTCGCATTTTATGTGTTGCATAATTACACGAACCTCGAGAGGAGCTGTTAAACAGGGTAATAAAAATGATGGAATGCCGCTTTGTTCGTTATGTTTTCCTCGGCGGTCCTTCGCTTATTCGCGTTTTGCTTCGAATCCCCAATTAGTGACGGTTTCATCCTAGCAAGGATTGCCTCCTGTTGGAATTGCTCAATTGCATTGAGGTTGGTTTGAAGTGAGAGGGAAAATTTGGCAGGAGTGCGCGGAAAAAAAACTATCAGTCAAATTAAACTACTAAGCTTTCTTGGGGCCAGTTTTCGTTCTCCAATAAAGTGTATTGCTCAGCTTACCAACACCTTTATGTTCACTTTGCATATTTCATTCACATTTCACTTATGGTTTATCACCTGTTCATCAAAAAAGGAAAGCTTGTATATAGACTTTAGTAGTAGCACTGTGGTATTTGGTAATGAAATTCCTGAAATCCAATTGCCCTTGTTGCTTCAATAATACGTTTGCAAAAAAAAAACGAAATGAAAAATTAGAGGTATAACCATTAGTGGGTCAGACAGTGGCGGTGCGTGATATTTCAGTTAACCATATCTTGAAAACGACGCATGGGACCCACTTCACTTTTAAGTGATGACCTTATACACCTCTTACAGAAAGGATTTATAGTGAAAAAACCGTCAGCAAAGTTTGCGAAAAATTTTTCAAAAACACTGGAGCACTCCTAGGTTCTAAGTAACGCTCTGTGGAATATTTGCAGTATATTTTTTTCATAATCTAGAAACAAATATAAGGAGACGTTTTCGATTTGTTACAAAATATTTTTGTTTCAAAAAGTTATGGCCATTTTAATTTTGGGAAACAAAATGTTCCTATAAAATTAAAATTAAAAATGGCCATAACTTTTTTGAAAAAAAAAAATATTTTGCAACAAATCGAAAAATGTCTCCTTATATTTGTTTCTAGATTATGAAAAAATACTGCACAAATATCCACAGGCTATTTTTTGGGGTGGGAATGCCGTGTTTTGAAAATTTTCGCAAACTTTGATGACATTTTTTCACTATAAATCCTTTCTGTA
>JAPWTK010001619.1:0-13309 GCA_029963805.1 Aromia moschata
GTTTACACACTTGCACTATTTATACCAAATTTGTTGCCACGGTTTACTGAACCGTAACTGTCTTTGTTTATCAGAGCAAACAGTGGACTGGTGGGTATCGGACCGTTGTCCTTATTCATACTATTGCTCACTTAATGATTTCTAAACTTTCAAAAGCATCCAACTGTCTACTGTTTGTTACATTTCTAATTAATTTTAAATTATTTATATCTATCCTATGGTTGTTGTCAAAAGCGTGTTGGGCAACACAAGATTTTTCTGTTCTGCCATATTTCAAATGAGCCATGTGTTCCTTAAATGTAGTCAATATAGATCTTTTTGTTTGTCTAATATACTTTTGATCACAATCTTTACAAATTATTTCGTATATTCCTGACTTTTCGTTATTGTTGATTTTGTCTTGGGGTTACCCAAAAGCGTCTGTAGTTTATTTTAGAATTATAAACCAAATTGATATTAATATTTTTAAAAATTATATCTAGTCCGCGGGTGAATTTAGGTTCATATGGTAACGAAGCAAATTTCGAATTGTCAGTATCTCTACGAAAAGTCGTGGAATTACACAGGGTTCTCTTAAATTATGCTTCCTTATTAACTTATCTATTAAATGGACTGAGTAACCGTTACTCTTAGCTATATTCTTAATTAATTGTTTCTCATGTTCAAACCTCTTTACTGAGGGGGAAATTTAACAAACGGTGAATTAGAAAATTAAAACTTGCCATTTTATGTTGAAAAGGGTGGTGTGAATCGTTGGGAATATATCTAAGAATCGCGGTTTCTTTCCTATATACATCAAACTAACTTATTTTCAATATTTCTAATAACTAATACATCTAAATTTTTTTTCTATTTATTGTAGTCTTTATATTTTTATGTTAGATAGACTGCATAACCTTTTATGAGGTCCATCTATCTTTGATTCGTGATGAATCCTTTATATTTTCTATACTCCATCTTATATAAATTGTACTCTACTGATGAGGGTAACATTTCGAAACAAGTTGTCTGCGGTTGTTTTGTTCTGCCTCATGGATCATAGGCCCCTAATATTAGTTTTCCTTAGTATGATTCGGAAACCGAGATAAGTAAATTTTAGTATGTTCGCTGCCAATAAAATCCGCGATAAAGAGGAGATGAATGAACGCAGTGAATGAGAAGTTACCATCGATTTTCTGTTCAGAATAGATGCCAAATCAATAGGTATACCAACACCCTTATATAGGAGGTTTATTCAGAGAATTCTCGATATATTTATCATGGCTAATGATAACGGTGTATGCTCGGTGTAGGTATTGTGAAGTAAAGACAATGGGAGCTTTTTAAGTCTACCGCATTACGAGTAAAATGTGTGTAAGGATAATAGTCACGGTGTAGTTGCAGTGTTCATGTTCGTATGCAGGGGATCGAGGAAAGATCGTAGATCCCGAGGAAAGGCCTAATGTACCCTATTCATATTAAGGCTGTTTTACCATCATTAATGCGATTTTTAGACCAGTTTTTTTTCACCGTGTCTACTCTCTAATCCGAGGTGGCAATTTTCAGGGCAGATTGACGTATGTCCCAAAAGTTTTGGCACAAAATTCAACAATAATGAAATAATATCAAGTCGCCTTTGGTAACAAAAGATTGTTTACTTTGTTGACTGTCAGTCGAGGGTTATTTATTTTGAAGTTTATGCTTCCAAATGTCGTGTAAATTAGAAATTAGAAAAAAAGTATCTATAACTTAGTTGGTGAGTATCCAAAGCTGAAATATTCCGAATATTCGAGAATATTCCTCTGCGAAATATTTCTCGCAGAACCATTTGTCGAACAATAGCGGAGTGCGAGCAGGGACTACCTTGTTTGAACCTTCCAAAAAGTGGAAGATCACGAGTATTTACTGCACGGAGGGAAGAGCGGTTGGTAAGAAGAGCAAGAAACCAAGTTAGGGATGTCATCAAGGAGACTGGCTCGTCAATATGACATTTCTAAGAGTACGGTATCGTTGACATTGAAGAGGAATGGTCTGAAATATCGAAAAAAGACGTAAGTGCCCCAAATACACTCAAGGGCAGCTTCTACGTATACCAAGAGTGCTGCCGTCAACTGAGACGGGTCTACTTTGCCGATGGCAAGAGCATTATTTTGGACGACGAAAAGTATTTCACTTTGGCTAACTCCGAAATGAAAGGAAATTATGAGTTTTATACTTACAAACAACTCTAGAGGAATGCCCTGACAATGTAAAGTTTAAGACTAAAGCAAAATTTGCCGATAAAATCCTTGTCTGGTGCGCAATTTCTAACAGGGGCATATCCCGACCTTTTTATGGGAAGAGTGAGAGGCGAAGCTTTGAACAGTCAGGGGTATATTGAGAAACTGTCTTTCCAAATTGCTCCAGTTTGTCCAAGAACATCATGCTGAGGATGATATCATGTTTTGGCCAGACTTAGTATCGTGTCATTACTCTACCCAAAACTGGCTTCGTCAACACCGCATACCTTTTGTTCCTAAAAAACGCTAATCCTCCTAACTTGCCTCAGGCTCGCCCAATAGAGGATTTTTTGGGCTTTATTGTCGCGGAAAGTTAATGACAGAGGCTGGGAAACCCAAAAACGAACAGCAACTAAGACGTCTAATTTTTGAAAAATTGAGAGAAATTGACTTGAATTCCGTCCAGGGCCTCAAGAGAGACATCCGAAGAAAGTTGCGTCTGGTAGAGGAGTATGGGCCGCTTCACATAATTTGATAGTATAGTTTAGTTAAGCATTAAGATGTAGTTTATGATAAATAATTGATGTTTCAATAAATCTGTTCATTAAAAAAACTGCTATAAATATTTTGTGCCAGAACTTTTAGGACATACGTTATTACGAAAAATTTTCGAGATGTTCTGCCGGGAAATTTAAATTTTAAAGAACTACAAAATTTGTCACAATATAATTTGATCGAAATCGGACGATCGCGCGACCGGGAGAATTTTTGTGTAAAAAGGCGTGTTAATACTCTATCACAGAAAAAATAATTCACATTTTTATTTTGGGTGCATCATGGTAACAAGAAATCAAATATAATTTTTGCCATGATCGAAAAATTAAATGCATATAACATCAGCTAGAAACATATCTATACGTTTTATGTAATTTCGTATTAAAATGTTTTAATCATATTGCTATCACGACCTAAGAATAACAGCTGAAGGAACGCACAATAGGTTTAAAATAATGTAGAAGACTTAATATCACAGCCCGACGAAAAAGTTTTAAACATTTTTATAAACGTTTTATTCTAGAATGTCAGTTTAAACCAGCTTTTTATTATACATTGTGGGGATAAAGTGTGGGAAACGCTAAGGAATTCCGCGAAATTGGTTACAAAACGAAAATTCATATTCAAAGTCGTACCCTCCTTGTAACTTTCAACGAGAAGTCTAATGGTGACCTTAGACTTTGACCTTGAACCTCAATATCAAGGTCATTTGAAGGTCAACTTTGTTTTTTGTAATGACAACCCACATTTTTGATGCCACAATCAAAAAGAGCAGAAAATTTTACGTTCAGATATGTATTCAGATCTGAGTTCAAGGTGACTTCTATGGGTTGGACAGAGGTCAAACTACTGTAATATGGAACGTGTCGTAGGAATTCCGCGAAAGTGGTTAAAAAATTAAAAATCAAGGTCGTACTTTGTGGTAACTTTCAACGGAGGAGTCCAATGGTGACCTTGCATTTGATTCCCACGAGATTCCATAGTTTGACATCTGTCCAACCCATAGAGGTCACCTTGAACTCAGATCTGAATTCATATCTGAACGTGAAATTTTTTCGATTGTGGCATCAAAAATGTGGGTTGCTATTACAAAAAACAAAGTTTACCTTCAAATGACCTTGATATTGAGGTTCAAGGTCAAATCCAAGGTCACCCTTGGACTCCTCGTTGAAGGTTACCATAGCGTACGCCCTTGATTTTTCATTTTGTAACCAATTTCGCGGAATTTCTAAGTGTATCCATACTTTTTCCCACCCTGTATAATTGTTAATTATAAACGAGTTTGGTTTACTTATTCACAGGAAGAGATTCTCTGTATTTTTTTCTTTCAATAGTCGAAAAGGTGTATAATGTCTGCCAAAAAGTCTTCACCATATAGGAAATTTTTATTATCCATTTTTTTAAAATTATCTTCCAACCATAGATCTCTAGCAATTTTAATCAAGAAAGACATAAATACTTTGGTTCTATCAATTTGGCAACACCGCCAATATGTCATTTGAAATTATAGAACGCCACAAATCAAATTTTTATTTTTAAACAGAAAATTGTCATATAGAAACATTTTGTTTGTACATTTCAGTTGAGGTCATAAGTTACATTTTCATATTATTAATATGAAATATAGCTTTATTTTTATGAAAAAAAAAACTATATTTTAATCGATAAATAATTTTGTAATGAAAATCTTAGACCAATCTATATTATTTTTGAATTGCCAATTTTTTATTGAACAGTAGATGCATTATTGGGGAAATTGGAAGAAAAATATTTACAGTTTATAATTATGTATGTAATTAAAATTAAAAACATCTAAGTGTTTTTTAAACATGGACTTTATTAAAATAACACAGAACATTATCTAGAGTAAGTACGGTTCAAAAACATTTTTTTATGGACAGCACATATTCAACAAGAGATTTTTTGATATAACATACTTTTTCCCATAATAGTTTTGGACACACTTAATTGGTGTGTTATATTTTTAGATTTTTCACCAAATGTCCGTGGAAGTTAACAAATAGTTCTAGATTGTTCAACAGATTTCTTTTTCAAAATGACTTTGTTTAAAAAAATGGTTTTTACTTTAGTAACAAAAAACTGTAGTTGACGAACTCAGATGAAATTCAGAAACTCAGTAAAAAAATTCACAAAAAATCTGACGTGATATTTAAAAAACGAGAAAACAAAAAAATAATATTTACATGAAACTTATTTTACATTTTAACACAAATAAATTACACATTTTGTAAATCGAAAAATTTTCAAAACATGTATGCAGGATCAATTTGCTAGACTCGATGAGTTTGGCACTCTTTTTGGTTAACTTTAAGGACGGGACTGGTCGATATTTCGACCACTCAAGTATCATAATATTTTTGAGTGATTTTGGGGATAATATTATGTTTTGAATATAGAAAAAATATAGTGTAACAATTTTTGGTAGTATTTGACCTTGAAATAGTGATTTCAAGGTCGAATTTTTTATTCGGTATTTCGACATGTAAATTGGTATACTCACGGTAATCAAGCACTCCAAAGTTAGAGGCAAGGGGACTCACGGTAATCAAGCACCCCAAAGGGATCAAATTTTCGCCACATCCACGCTGTTGATCATGGGTCATGCTGAGAGCAAAAACTGAAATATTTCTTTGCAAATGACTCATAATAAACGTTACTATTTTTCTGCAATCCAACGCATAAAAAACGTACAGATATCATTTCGGACAGAAAAACAACGGATTTAACCTTGAAATGCAATTTTCAAGGTCAGAGATGTACTCTGGACATTTTTTATCACCTTTTTCGTATTCAGCGCATCCAATTACTTAGGAATGCACTGTTAATTCCACAAATCAAATTTTTAACATGGGGACTTTCCGTCCCAGACGGGACTGGTCGAAATTTCGACCACCAACTTTGTCGGGCACTTGACGTGACAGAGTTCTTCGATTTTATCTACTAATATCGTAAAAAAAGTCCAATTTCAACGTAAAAAAAAAAAAAAAAAATCCCCGTCCTTAAAAGGTTAAAATTGCTACGAAGAGTAATGTAATACAGACACTTTTGGAAAAGGGGTAATAAAAGAAACGTATCCAGATTTTTTAACTCAGACTGTATTCATCTTGTAATCGTCCGCCGCTCCAGAAACCTCTAGGACTCTTGAAAAAATTTCAATATAAGTTAGGAAATATCGGGGTCCACTATTTCCAGCCCCGACCAGATGAGTGTTGCATAAAGGCTGCTGATAAGGACGCGTATCCGAAAATCCCGAATTTATGGCAATGGCTGTGACAAAAGGCCGTTTTGCATATTACACGTCCGATGTACCCAACGTTGCATGCGGGGGAGCCTTCGGCTATTTATGACGTATACGTCACAGTCTCGATCACATATAGGGCAAACAATTTTCCCGAGAAAATAGCAATTTTAAATATTGAAAGCTGAAAGATGGGGGTTTCAGTGTGCTATTTATCGAAACACGGGGGGGCAAATATGGAATAAACTGAAGCCATTCAATTTTAAAATAAGTACATATGTACCGGGTGGGCAAATTTCGATGTTTTTATAGGGTATCTCGGTAACTGTAAGGGCTATGGAAAAATGAACCCACCTTTCCCGACCCTTTTTTCGAGATAAATTCATTGGTGAAAAACCAGAATTTGCTATATCTTTTCGTTTTCGAGTTGTAAACGAAAATTGATTTTTTTGAGTTTCGATTGTGTCGATAACTCGGTTGTTTGTAAAATTAGAAGAAATCTGTTTGCACGTTCTACAGGCACTTTTTAAGTAGAATAGGATTTCCTTAACAGATTTTTTATATCTTGTGTAGTTTTCGAGTTATGGCATAAACTTATTTTTGTAAATGGAAACCATAGTTGGCTATGATTTAACTAAAAAGAGGATTTTTTTCTCTTTACAACGATATATAGTTTGTGGGGTCTATGATGAGTGTTTATGCGGAAAACAGTTAAAAACAGATATGTTTTCTAATAAAGGACAGTATAGTAATTTCTAACGATTTTGCACAGTAGGCGCCTGTCATTTTGAAAACAGAACAGTTGGATATTGGGGATGTAAATACACAGTTACACATTACTGTTTGATTAATTGTTTATGTTTGGTTTTTGCTTGCATTATAGTTTTAAAGTTTCGATTAAAGAAATTGACAAGGCGCGATGGCGTATCAAAATTGATGAAAAGTTTAATATGCTAGAGTGTTTTATTCAAAATGGATATAATTCTGAAGCTGCATCGGAAGCATATTTTAATCGCTACCCTGAAAGGAGACAACCTAATATGTCCATCTTTGGTAGACTAAAAGAAAACCTCGTTGAATACGGAGGATTTAATAAACCAAGACCAAAAAAATTATCGTATTCAAGATGCTGAGGATGTTGCCATAAATGTTGTTGGTATGGTAGTCGTAAATCCTTCAATTACAAGTAGGCAAATTGAAGCAGAGTCTGCTTATCGCGACGAAGAGCACTTTCAGTTTTAAAAAACACAAATTTAGACCTTATACAATAAGGAAACAACAACAGCTCCTTCCAACTGATCCTGAACGCCGACTGGATTTCTGCAATTACAAATCTACAACAAATTGAGCAAGACCAATTATTTTTAAAATATCATTTGGACAGATGAAAGATACGTAAGTAGTGCCGGAATTTTCAACCGACACAACAAACATTATTGGTCTGAAGATAATCCTCATCAGACTGTTGATGTTCAAAATCAAGGACGTTTCGGTTTTAGTGTATGGTGTGCCCTATATAATAACCGCATTTTAGCTTTACCAACTTTATGATGACAATTTAAATGGTCAACGGTATTACAATATGATAAACTACCACATAGTAGAAGAATTTTTTAGACAACTTTGCCACTTAACGAAAGACGACATGTATTTTTTCAACAAGATTGGGCACCAACCCCATAATACTAATTTAATCTCGGAATTATTAAATACTAATTTTGGGGAGAAATGTATAGGGAACAATGGGCCAGTAAAGTGGCCTCCTCGGTCGCCAGATCTCTCACCGTTAGATTTCTTTTTTTGGGGAACCATTAAAGACAATTTATACAAAAAGACAAATAATATCACTGGTTCAACTGAGAGAAAATCTTATAGACTGTCTGAATTCCGTTTCAAATATTCACATATATAATTTAACAAAAAGTGTTTCAAAGCGATGTGAACTGTGCATCGCAAACAACGGACGACAATTTGAAAACTTTAGGTAAATAATCATGCTCGTATTTTTTTTTAATCTGTCTAGTTTGTTTTTTGTAAAATATATTGTATCGTATTTTTTACATACATTATTTGTTACAAATTTGATTGTTAAGTGTGTTAAACTTTCTTGTTATGAATATGTTATAATTAATTATTAATTAGTCACTAATATGTCATAATTAGTTATTTAAGTTTAATATACCATTCATTATATACGACTGTTACTATGTATTTATGTTACTTTTCGCAGGAGTAAATTTCCATAGCAACAGTTATTATTATTAAAACATTGTTGTAACAATGTGTTACTATAGAAACTTACTCTTCCTGCAAAGAAAAAAAAAGTAAGTATACCTATACGAAAAATTAAAAATTTTAACTGTTTCCGCATAAACACTCATCATAGACCCCACAAACTATATATCGTTGTAAAGAGAAAAAAATCCTCTTTTAGTTAAATCATAGCCAACTATGGTTTCCATTTAAAAAAATAGAAGTTTATGCCATAACTCGAAAACTACACAAGATATAAAAATCTGTTAAGGAAATCCTATTCTTACTTAAAAAGTGCCTGTAGAACGCAAACAGATTTCTTCTAATTATACGTAAACAACCGAGTTATCGACACCAATCGAAAAACTCAAAAAATCAATTTTCGTTTACAACTCGAAAACGAAAAGATATAGCAAATTCTGGTTTTCACCAATGAATTTATCTCGAAAAAAGAGGTCGGGAAAGGTGGGTTCATTTTTCCATAGCCCTTACAGTTACCGAGATACTCCTATAAAAACATCGAAATTTGCCCACCCGGTACAGTGACGGGAAATAAGTATTCGCAGATTCAGAACAAGTTTAGGAAAAAATCGTATGTTGAAATAGAAAGCAGAAATAAATGTAAAAATTAGGTAAACCTAGAGCCTTGTTCCCCTCAAAATATTAAGCTTTAAATAATATATAACACTATGGGAGAAACACCCTATATTCGCCGATAAGAAATTAGTAACATTCTAAACCTTATTATTATTATATCCAAATTGTAATCTAATACTCGGATGTGCAGTCCCTTAGCTCTAATAGTGTCTCTTAAACGATTTAACGAACTATTAAATAAACGAGCCTTAATACATTCCTTAGGGAAATTTTACTTCATTCTTCAGTCAGAGTGTCTAACTGTTAATTTAATGAGTGAGAGACTTTAAAAAATAGCCTTTGTCACCACGATAGGCCGTGTGCTTTGGGTCATTGTTGTCTTCAAAATTAAAGCTCTGCTCAATAATGAGATTTTGCGCGCTTAGTTTTAAGTTTCGTAGTATTTGCTAAACGGGAATGTTGTTCGATGATACCTTTGATAACCACAAACTGTCCAACCCCGGCAAGACATACAGCCCCGTATTAAAATTCGCCACATCCCTGTTTGGACAGTCTTTTGTAACTGTTGTCGTGATAACTCCATATTAAGCTTTAAACAAGTTTCATGCCGTCACAGTGGAATTCATTGAATTTGCTCTCATCACAGAACAAAACATGTCCCAGAAAGAAGTATCCGTAGCGATAGATTGATTGGCAAATTCTAAATGTTTCTGATGGTTTATCTTACTTAGTGGTTTTCCTCTGGGACGTCTTGCATGGTAACCTTCGCGTTTAGGTACATTCCGAATTGTTCTGGGAGACACCTTTTTCCCACATTCTGTTTTTAGATTTGCGGCTATTGCTGACGACGTTATCTGAGGAGTACGGCAACATTTTATGGCATTCCTGCGGCGTTAAACAACTGGAAAGCATATAATCTCTTCATTGTTGAAGTTTATTTATGGTTTCAGTTTTCATTGTCAAAATGTTCAACTGTGTTTCAGATTCATTCTTCTGGACGGAAAATATTGGTTCCCTGCTAAAAAATCTACATGGCAAGGAATGGCCTAGAAATTACCTTGTAAGTTTCATGGTCAAGGGCAAGTAAACAGGACATGACCTTTGGGGACATAGGATAGCCAATTGAGTTTATATCTGAAGTTGCTCGAACTCGAGTCCTATTTAAACACTTCTGCATTCTGGATTTATGGAAGCGACCTCCGCAGGACTTAGGTCCCTTGTGCTTCCTCCCCTTGGGTAGTTCAACCCATATAAGCCGTCAGCCATCCTGTAAATGATAGCTCACGAAGCTACGGACGTGAGGCCATGGAACATTCTATGTCTTTATTATGAAAGAGGACCCAGAAAGAGGACCCAAGAGGTCAAACCATCAAGACCCATGATGTCATGCGTCACATACATGATGCTCGATAGAGTTTTTCCCTACCTCAGATTTTGCCCTTCAGGTTAGGCAAACTATCTTTACCAAGCGTGACGTGACGCAAAAACCATGACGCAGATCGCAATATTTTCCAGGGGCAATCCCATAATAAAGACATGAATAAAGAAATTGGCCAACTCGAGGCCGGACCTCCCGCCCAGAGACTAGGTTCAAAATGAGGAGAATTGAGTGAGGGCTGAATGAGGGAACGAATGAGGAATTATATGAGAGTTGAATGAGGGCCGAGATGAAGGTTTAAATGAGGAATAGCTCTCATCCAGGCCCTGGCCGAGGGGGGGTCCGGCCGAAATTGGCCACCCCGAGGGGTCAGGCGCCCGCCCAGGCACTAAGTCTAAAATGAGGGAGAATTGAATGAGGGCTGGAATGAGGAATTAAATGATAGTTAAATGACGACCGAGATGAAGGTTTGAATGAGGGATAGCTCTCATCCAGGCCCAGGCGGCGGGGGTGTCCCGCCCAGAGAGCGTGACGTGACGCAAAACCATGACGCAGATCGCAATATTTTCCAGGGGCTCATAATAAAGACATAGAATGTCAAAAGAACGGATCAATCACCCCACCAGCGTAAAATCCACATCACACTGTCACTCTCTCGGTATACAGTAGTCTTTCCTGAATGATCCGATAATTTTCTTTATCAAATATTCGACAGTTTTGCTCGTTAACATACCCACTAAGTTGACATACCCACTAAGTTGGAAATGCGCCTTGTCGCTAAAGATGATTTTCTTAGCAAAATCACTGTCCACTTGATTGTCCAACAAGTCGGTTGGTCCTAAATGGTCGTCTGGTTTCAATTTCTGGGTTAAATGAATATTGAATAGATGCAGATGCAGGTCTTGTGTTAAAATACGCTGCATTGTGCTTTTGAAATGTTTAATTGCAGTGACCGATGGAGCACTGAGGTTACGGGGATTTCTGACACCTATCACTCACCGTAGCAATATTTTCGGCTGAATGGACAGTACGAGGTGGGCCTGATTTTTTATTGTCTGCAACCGAAGCTGTTTGTTCAAATTTGGTAACTAATCTTTTCACAGTAGTTTCATTCGGGACGTTCCTTCTACCGAAAATTCCACGTAATTTGCTCACAGTCTCAGCTACACACTCTCCGTACTTATAATGAAGTTTCACAATTCTTTACTCGCTCATCCGTCATATAGCGCTCCATTTTGTGTAAGAGCAACGTGTTTACTACAAAAAGAGACCCTGCACAATGTTGCCAACTCTTCGAATGAAAATGGCGCACAATTCAAATTCTGCGTTACTTTTGTTACACCTTTATATGCAGATGACAGGCAGTTTCTTTTTCCTTCAAGAGCTATATATAAATCACTCTCAAAGAAGTTCCGAGGAAAAACAATATTCTGTTAATATATTCTACAATAAGTTATGGAATTGCCCATATTCCACATGACCGAAAAGTTTGTAGTGCAAACCGAAGGCGATATATTAAAGGCAACACTACGCACCAACAGTAGCTTTGCCCAAGGCCGCAGTAGATGATAAAACCTGAAATTGTGCCAATTTATGAACGCTTCGAGAAGTACTGTTATTGTTTGTTTGTCGGTATCTCATATATCTCTCGGATATGGTCGTTCTACGACGTACTACGTTCGCTGCGCGCAGTTCGCGGGCAAAGCTATTCTCGGTGTACTGTAGTAACAAAAATTACAATCTTTTACCTGCTTCCGTCAGACGCTGTTTTTCTTAAATAATTCCTTAATTAATTTGTACCTTTTCTGATGATATTTGTGCACAATATCGTTTATGTATGGATGATACGTACATAGATATCACAGTAAGCAACGAAAGTCATCATACACTACTTTTTGAAGTTTGCTTAAATTCTGATAATTTTTGTATTACAGCATTGATTTTTTTTTGCTTCTGACAGGATTATAGCTTGTGATATTCTGCTTCTAATAAGCCGAAGTTGAAGTGAGGTATATCGATTGTGTGAAGAGATTATAGCTAAAAAGTCAAATTTCAATGTTTTCAAAGAAATAAACAACTTCGAAAATAGTAAATTTTCGAAGTTGTTGGACTCATAGGGAAATTGCATCTATTTGACTAACTGAGTCATTTTGAAAAAAAAATTCTTAGTCATGAACAAAATTCCAAAGTTGAACCAAAAATATCACGAAAATTCAAAAAGCCCTGTACGCTACACATTACTCCAACACAAATTTAGGATTAATATCCCTCTAGATCTCTGCGTTTTATTAAAATTTCAAGAACAGTGATTTTTACGAAAACGATACTAAGGATGGTGAGAATTTTGAATTTTCGTGATATTTTTCATGTCTAGGAAAATTAGAAATTTTTTTTCAAAATGACTAGTTAGTCAAATAGATGCACTGAAGATTTCCTTTAATATTGAGTCCAAATCGTGAAAGGATTTACTATTTTCGAAGTTATTTACGTTTCTATGAAAACGTTGGAATATCACTTTTAGCGATATCTTTTCACACAATCGACATACCACACTTCAACTTGGCTTATTAGACGCAGAATATCACAAGCTATAATCCTGTCAGAAGTAACAAATCAATGCTGTAATACAAAAATTATCTTAGAATTTAAGCAAACTTCAAAGTGGGTGTATGATAATTTCGTTGCTTACTGTATGTATAGCCTACACATCGCAGATTTTACAACATAGTGTACACATATCACTTAGTATGCCATTCTGCCTCTCTATCAAGGGGGACCATATATTATGCTACTCATGTGAGAGAGTTTGTTTAATGGTCATATTCCTCTGGACTGCAGATTGTACGATCTCATAGTAGTTAATTAATTTGCTAAGCGTAGGCAGGGACACCCCCGTCAAACAACTTCGAAACTAATAATAGTATAATATCGTCACATTGTAAAATATGTGTATGTATGTATATCTCCATATAATTTGTTTTGGTCAAATATGAGTGAGTTAGTTTGATCAAACTCACATAAAAACCAAAACATCAGGCAGTGGCATAAGAGGAATTATTGGTTACTAAG
>JAPWTK010001620.1:0-13305 GCA_029963805.1 Aromia moschata
GGTCGATAAAGGTAAAGGAGCGAAAAAAAGGTATTTTCGACTTTTAGGCACGAAAAAAAAGTTGAGTAAAAAATAAAAAGTATCAAGTTATAGCGCTTGAAAAGATGAATAAAATTGTTTTTGGATCATTAAAATCGGTTGATAACTTTTTACACAAAAAAATAAAAACCACGAAAATTAGCGATTTTTCGATGTTCAATTACTCGGTCTGTAATTATCGTAGAAATATCTTCCTCAAATTGTAGGGCTCAAATTGTAGGGTTTTCCAACACCTATCTACAGTTAAATTTTTGTCAAAAAATATTAATAAGTTTTCGCGCAAATTGCGAAAAAGTAAAAACAGGTACTTTAGTAAACGGCCCCTATTTCCACAATAATTGTCGTAGAGCAATTTTAGAGCAAAACGCTACGTGTTCTTGAAGACTTCCTCTACAACCATATCAAATTTGAAGTCGATCCGATAATAATAAGTACCTCAAAAGCGCGTCTGAAAAATGTGCAATTTTAGAGAGCGGCCGCGTGGACGCGGTGGTGGGGGAACGCACGTGATCGTTTTCTTGGCGCCCGCTACGCCTGCGGAAGAGAAAGTTCTCCCACCACCGCGCCACTTCCCCTTCGCTCGTGCGTCCACGCGGCCGCTCTCTAAAATTGCATGTTTTTCAGACGCGCTTTTTGAGGTACCTACTTATTATTATCGGATCGACTTTAACCCTGCAAGACTCGGAATTAAAAAATATGGTCAAAACCATTTGACTTTGTTAAGGTGATATATTATAGTTGTTTTTTATACACTTTTACTATTAAAATATGTAAAAGAATTATCCAAGAAGAAGTTTGAAATTGTGACCATATGGTTACAGTGAGGCATTAGGTATAGTTACTCAGGATGTATAAACCACTAATAATAAGTATTGTGATCTAAGTTATAATAGTGAAAACTACATTTTATAGATTTTTTTATTAAAATATTGAGTATTATACATAAAACAATATATTCTCTAAGTAGTGTGAAACATAACAAAGCAGCTCTTGTCCTGGGTAATGCATAGCCCTGTCGCATTTTTCACATTTTAGTCGTGACTAGACTAGTTTAGACTTAAAATATTCATATTATGTTGGAGGTATCGAAAGAGGTGTATACTTGAAAAGTAGTTGTCAAAATAAACGATACTACTTTCTTTTGTTTTTATTGTCTTGGAAAGGGCAATAACTACCTTGGAACCAACACCCATATCAGTCTCAACCTCTGTCAACTCCTGCTCTGTACCATTCAAAACGTCGAATGTCTTTTGCCCTTGATAAGGTAAGAAGTCGTAAACCAATCCACCAACTCCCGCGCGTACAAAAAATTTGTAGCCCCATTTATGGGGCTTATTTTGGATATATTGACGGAGGTTTCCAGCCATCGTTCCCTTGTAAGCAATCATTGTTTCGTCTATTGAGAAACAAGTGTCAATCATATATTTGAGACAGTTGTTTCTTACCATATCCAAAACGGGACGTATTTTGTAATATCTGTCTGTGGAATCAGCAGCATTCTCGTTGTTGTTGAAATGAACCATCCTTCTTAGTTTTCGAAATCTTGCCATAGGCATAACAGAGGCAGTTTGTTTTATTCGAGTATTTACTGCCCAATAGTCCCGATAACTAGGCAAATGTATTATTCCCATCAGTAAAAGAATGCCAATGAAGTCAGTTATTTCTTTTGTATTTGTATTTAGACATGAGCCAGTTTGCTGTGTGGAATATAAATTTGTTTCATTGACTATGTGCTCCATAAGAGTTAGTGAAAAAAATTTGGTGAAGTACTCCAAACAAGAACTGTCCTCATCACCTGCAGCAGGACAGTCAATGTCAACCCGACCCTGATCCACACCTTCATCTAAATCGACCTTTTCCCATCGTTCATTTTGATGTGCTGTTTTGGCATACCTGCTTCTTTTAGGTGGAGGCTCAGGTTCATTATCTTCATCATTGCTTTCTGAGGTAACACTTTCAGAGTCACAAATTTCAAAAGAGACATCATGATCAACACTTTGAGGTACCGCAGCAGACTCATTTTCCGAATCAGTGTCAGGCCCATCAGATATATTTATATCTTCAGGTGGTAATATTGTCATATGTTTAGGTCTCTTGTAAAATTTTAGTGTTGAGATGGTAGCGTATTCACCCATATAACATAAGGCACAATGTTACCATACGGTTACATACGAAATCAAACGTAATTACAACAAAAATATAGTAACTGTATCACTATTTGAATAACCTCACAATATAAAACGTACCTTGATTATGCAGTACAAACTGAAATACAGTATAAAACAACGGTTTTTTGTCATCAAAAATTATTTCTCTCACACTCTGCACTTCTATGTCTATCATTCAGTTAACAGATGATCATAATATGTACAATTTTACCGACCGAATTTAACTCCGCTATTCTTCAATAGATGGCTCAGGGTAGGAAATGCATTGTAACCATATAGCTACTTCAAGATTCAGTGGGAAGAATACTTAGAAGGTAAAATTTGTACTTAGAAACTGAATGTTACCATATGGTTACATTTTACCTTAAAGGGTTAAATTTGATATGGTTGTAGAGGAAGTCTCAAGAACACGTAGCTTTTTGCAAAATTGATCTACGACAATTATTGTGGAAATAGGGGCCCTTTTACTAAAGTACCTGTTTTTACTTTTTGGCAATTTGCGCAAAAAACATTAATATTTTCTGACAAAAATTTAACTGTAGATAGGTGTTGGAAAACCCTACAATTTGAGCCCCGGAAGACATTTCTAGGATAATTACAGACCGAGTAATTGAACATGTAAAAGTCGCTAATTTTCGCGGTTCATATTTTTTTGTGCAAAAAGTTATGAACCGATTTTAATCGATCCACAACCACTTTATTCGTCTTTTCAAGCGCTATAACGTGATATTTTTTGTTTTTTACTCAACAATTTTTTTCGTGCCTAAAAGTAGAAAAAACCTTTTTTTCGCACTTTTTTGAAATGTTTTCACAATGATCCTACAATCGGATTTTGCCCAAAACATTTTCATTCGATTTGTACTATGTTTCTCCTAATTATCACATTGAGAAAGTGCCGCAACTAATTATTTTAAAAAATGATCTACGCCGCCTGGACTAACAGTCGTCACCATTTGAGAATAGACTTAACAGGACGATTGAAAATTACAAGGATTTTACAATAGACGGATCACATATTTTATGTATTCCTTGCAATCGTCGATATAGATCGCCGAGAGTGTAAAAGACATTTAGATTCGAATATCCATCAAAAAAATATAACTGGTACGGTTAGAAAAGATAAATTTAGATTTGATTTGTGCATGATGTTTTGCGCATGTAGCCTTCCGTGGAACGTGGTCGACGATATTTACTTTAGACGTTTTTTTAACAAATATGTATCCGATTTTTCATTGCCTAGTAACCATACATTGCGTAAAACCAAGAAGACTAGAACTAAGGAGACCGAACTGCGTGGCTTTTCGCTGTATAACGCGACGGGCTCGAATATGTCCGCCTCCAGAGGCGCTGTAAACAGTTGTGTACCCTGGTTGCTACGGTATATAAACAGATATCTATACGTATACCGTGGTTCTGTACTAATCTGTGTGCGTTAGAGGTTAGAGTCCGTGTGAATGTCCGTGGTGCGAATACATTTGACAGACGCTCGATATTTTTCGTTAATTTGTTGTTATTGAATATTATATTGAATCTGCACAAGTAATGTCTTTGCAATTACAAATTTTCGCAAGGATCAATATGAAAATGTACTCAAAACATTTCATGTTACGTGCTTCAACGTTAACAATACAACAAAGGAAAATATTTCGTTTCATACATACATCAGTAATTTGAAATAATGTCCGGTTATTCAGACCGCTTCTTATATCACACAATGCAACACAGCACTTTTGAACCATATTTATTTTTGTATGTATTTTTGTTAAAGCCAAACGGCATGTAAGCACTCGCTTTGACAGCTTAATGATAAACGTCATATAAAACCATAGCATGGTTTTCTATGATAAACATTCACATGTGGACCGCTGCTCATCACGTGACATCGAGTACATTACTGTTTACAGCGCTTCTTGGAGGCGGACAGATTTGATCCCTAGATACCGAACGAGTTCGGTCTCCTTAGTTCTAGACTTCTTGCGTAAAACATTTTTACAGAAGACATATCAACGTGTCATGCGAAATATCAAAGAAGGCATAGGCACAGAATACCTACCCATACAGAAGCGACAGCTAGCCGATTTCGAGGGACCGGAATATTTGACCTTGGGACCTGTGGCGGCCATTTAATAAATGGCAGTAACGTCACTGTAATTTTATGTTCGGTTGACGTCTAAATGTTTACGTTTTGTTCTGTCAAAAAATAAGTTATTTTAAATTTAATTTTTGTGTTGATTTTGAACGATTTTCAAATATAGTACAGTTTTTGTGATATTACTTATTGTGTTTATGTGATTACTCAGATTAGTGACTACTATTTATATTATAACAATTTAGCCAGTGCCGGTGAAAGTATTGAGACGTTTTTACGATCGCGATTGGGTATCTTTGGGTATCCAACAATGGATTCTGCCAAGAAAGCTAAAAGAAATAGGTGTGCCTATCGTCCATGCTTTTCTCAAAGTGATGGAAATAGAAGTTTTTTTTCGTTTCCAAGGGATCCCCAAAAGTATGTAAAATTAGAGAATACAAAAAGTTATTTACCTATAATAATATATGAATTATAAGAAATTTATATTTTTAGGGCTGCTGTTTGGATTAAAGCGTGTAATAGGGAAGATTTATGTAATATAAATCCAGACGTATTACATACAAATTATCATTTGTGGGACGAACACTTCGAAGAGAAATATATTTCTAGAGGTGCAACTCGTAAACGTCTATTTGAGCAAGCTTTCCCTACAAAATTTTTACATGTCCCAACATCTACATGTGTACAAGGTAACGAATACGTTTAAACAAAATAATTTCCTACTTGTGTAGATATGCGTATGAGGTAATGTATTTATTGCAACTCAAATCACATATAGATTATATATTTTTGGTAAATGTATATTTACACAGAATACAGCTAGGTATATATGCAATATTACACTTTCACTGAAAATTTGGGGGAGAAAACTGTTTTCACTTTATTTTTTCTACTTTAAGGTCCTATTAAAAATCGAATAGAAGGGTCTAGGGGAATTCTGAGTCTGCCATCGACAAGTACGAGCCCTCTTTGTGTAGCAGGTAATTGTCATAGAGGGTGTTTTTGAAATACTTCTATATATTTAAATGGGTGAATTATGGTTACGAATAAAACATTCAAAAGAATTACGAGTGTTCTTTCTGGACTCCTAATTCTTCCCAATGTTTACTCTAACCTAAAAAACTCCTCTACATTCCACTCCTTTACCTTCCATTTATCTACTCCTCTTCCTTCCACAGGAACCCAAACACCTCCCTTTTTAAGTTCGGGATCGCCCAGAAAGAAAAAATTACGTAAACGACTTAGGGCACTGAGAAAGAGAAGAATAATTGTAAGGAAGAAAGAAAATGAATGGACCATTTCAGATTTTAATGAAATGTGTGAGAAATTTTTAAGTCCACCATTGGCAACAATAATAAAACATCAAGTTATTCTAAAAGACAAGAGACAAATAGCTAGAAGGTACTCGGCTGAGTATATGCAGTTTGCTCTAATTCTATATTTTTTGGGTCCTAAAGCATACGCATTTTTAAGCAAAATGCTATACCTTCCTAGCAAACGAAGTTTGCAGCGTATGACACGAAAACTTGCCTGTCGACCTGGTCATTTTTGGGTCATTACATGCAGTAACCGCTTATTTTTTAAATTAGGGAAATTATGCTCTGTAAAGTAAATGTGTAGAAATGTGTAGTTATTAAATTACTGTAAGTATATATCGATGTTTTGACTGTTTTGTGCGTATTACAAAATGTAATCTATTGATTTCCTTAATTCTAATGTAGTACCTTAATTAGGTACCCTCCTCTATGCTTATATTTGTAGTTATTAATGCACACAGAATGAATTAAGACTTATTTTAAAAAATGTTTGTTTTAATTTCGTACATAATATTGTATTATCCATTCAGCTACCTATTAAAATTGTAAATTTTTAATACAATTATTATTGTTTTATTCTTCACTTGACTGCATTAATAAAACCTTAATTTGCAGTGTATGATTTTATTTGATTTGATGTGACAAAGATTGTAAAAGATACAGCATTCGTTTTTTACATCACATAATTATTCTAAATTAATGAAAAAACTCCTCAATGCACTTAAGGTGCTCATAGAACGATAATACAGAACTACCTTCCTATATACAACTACAAGTTATGTGTTATATGTTCAACATATAACATCTCCTTTTAATATTATTTTGCATTTTTGTTTGAAAGTTTCTATACCCTCAAAAATGTCATAATTTACATTTACAAATTGTTCTTTACTTTCATATGTAGTAATATTAATTTGCTTTATTAATCCTAAATTAATTATGATATTATGAAATTATTAAATATGAAGCAAAATATTTATACAAATAAAATACCTGGAAGTACCTAATTACTCTATTGCCGTCTTTCCCTAAAATAATTAAGCCTAAGTGTATTCTAGACAAAACTTGATATAGACGATAGACTTTTTACTTCATGTTACAATTCATTTCTTAATAGTACATTTTGATTAGTGTACAAAAACAACGTTTTCTCTCAGTGTACTAATAACTGGCAGAACTGTCAAAAAATATGTTCCCCAAGATCAAAGGTGCCGACACGCTCTGTCGCTTCTGTATGGGTAGGGTATTCTGTGGCATAGGTAATAAATTTCTGTGGCTGACAGTGGACGTAACAACGAATTTAATAAACGGGTTTTGCAAACAGCGGCTAAAATTATAGAAATAGTAGTAACACGTGTATTGTCCTCTGTATATATAAAAAATAATAATGTACTGATGTTAGTGACGCAAATAACTGTGCGATATTCGTGAAAATCATGTGCCTGTTGTGTCGTCCTTTGTCCTTGTGTACTCTTTCGAATTTGCATCTTTAACTTCAGTAGATGGAACGATCATTTTCCCTCTACGACCATATATACAGGCCAAATCGCTCACGTTATGGTAGTATGGTATACATTATAAACACATTTTTACTCCTGTCTTTTTGATCCCTCATATGTCATCTTCCGTCAATAACATGACGGAATGACGGATTACGAGTCGGGCATACGCTCGGAACCCTGTAACTAAAGTTTGGAAATTTGTGCTACAAAGCAGGGCTCGACACAATAAAACTCGATGATAATGAAAGCATAAACCGTATTTTTAAGCGCCTTGTGAATTATATACGCGTGTACTTCTTACCCGTGCATACCCACGCCTCTGACCGATCCTTCCCGATGTCCCGGGACTCATGTCTGCGCGGAAGTACGCCGCTCTCATGCGGGAACGCTGAATAGGTAAATGCAGTCTTACATTTACTTATAATTTTCTTAATATTTGTTATACCTTAATCAACAGGGCCCGACCCTGTACAATGAAATTACTACTGCAAAGAATATGCGATTTCAAGTATTCAGTATCCAGTATTCAGTATTCAGTATTCAGAATATGCGATATCAGATAATTAAAATTAATCAATATTAATTATAGGTAGTTCTGGGAGTACCCAAGGTTCTGCAAAGTTCATAAGAAACGAGATATATTGCATGACCTTTAAACAAAACAGCACAGAATGTGATAAAAATTGTACTGTTTATTAAGTATAAAACAAAAAAATACTGATAAAACTAACGGTAATCAGTAAGCTTGGCGGAAACGAGACGCTCTACAGAGGGAGACGCACGTGTAAAACACAAAAGAAACTAGTAGCCTTCCTCACGTTTGCAATAGTTTACTATGAAATTATATGACACTATTCAATATACTAGGTTGTCCCATAAGTTCCCGGTCACCCCTCGACAAAAAAAATCATTTTATAGTAACATTTATAATCAAACAATAATTACACAGCCACAAAAAAAAAAATTTTTGGCCCAGGGGTCTGACTATGTTTACTGCATCCGAATCCGTATCCAGTGAATCCGAATCCATGGTCAGATTGACCCCATCACGTCAGGATTTCGCCATAACCTCGAAAACCCCTATAATCAACGCTGTTTAGTCCCGTAACGTTGTTACTCAAGCTTTAAACTAAAAAACCAATCTGTTAATCCACATAAACCCATAACCCTATAACCCCATAACCCCATAACCACTAACCGTATAACCTCGTAACCCCATAACCCGGATACAAAAGAAAATAAATCAGCAAAGTCAATCTGCATTATATCAATGTTACAAAACAAGAACCTATAATCCTATAACTCCATAACTCCATAACCACTAACCGTATAACCCGGTAACCCCAAAACCACGTAGCCCCATAACCACTAACCCTATAATCCCGTAACCCTATAATCCCGTAACCATGTTACTAAAATCGTCATACTCAATCTCTCACAGCAAAACAATTATCGTGGCATGGATTCCACAATTGTAAAGCTATTAAACCCTATAATCTCAAAACCCGACAAATTCTAATTAAAAATACCATATCTCTAAAGTATCGGACTCAATTGTAAATCTATTTAATATTTGTAAAACTGTCAGCATCAATATTATCCGATGTACACCGCGAGGAGGTTGCGTGAAAAAAGCGAACCTATTAAAGCTGTTATGGAGTTATTGTGGTTATGGGGTTATTTAGTTTAATGAAATGGGTTTACGGAATCTTCAACACCTGAGAAATTGCCATAATGCAGATTGCCTGTGATGATTTATTTATTTTTTTGGTTACAGGGTTATGGAGTTATGGGGTTACGGGGTTTTGGGGTTACGGGGTTATAGGGTTAGTGGTTATGGAGTTATGGAGTTATAGGGTTATGGGTTCTTGTTTTGTAACATTGATATAATGCAGATTGACTTTGATGATTATTTATTTTCTTTAGTATCGGGGTTATGGGGTTACGGGGTTATAGGGTTAATGCTTATGGGGTTATGGGGTTATAGGGTTATGAGTTTATGTGGATTAACAGATTGGTTTTTTAGTTTAAAGCTTGAGTAACAACGTTACAGGACTAAACAGCGTTGATTATAGGGTTTTTTGAGGTTATGGCGAAATCCTGACGTGATGGGGTTAATCTGACCTTGGATTCGGATTCAGCGACCCCCGAAAACATACAGTAAACATAGTCAGACCCCTGGGCCAAAAAATTATTTTTTTTTCTATCGCGTGCCGTAGTTTTCATTTCCATTCTATAGCCTCATTGTTCGTGGTTTGACCTCTAAGGCTGGTCTCGCCGTTGTTGAAGTGCTTGAACCATTAGACAGCTGTAGTTTTGCTCTTGCCTTCCACTTCGTAAATTTCCTTGGCTGCCGTCCTTACACTCAGCCTCTTTTTCCAATAGTGGTGCAGAAATACGCGAATTGCAATTCTTTCCTCAATCATTTGAGACCATAGAAGTTACTGTTGGGAACATAAAAGTTGAGAACATAAAAGTTAATTTTCAATTACAACTATAAAAATAAATACCTACAGTATTTTAAAGAGAAGTAAAAATGCTACAGAATAATACCAAACATGAACCGATTTGGATTAAATATCATAGAGGAATTTTATATCAAAAATTGAAGCTTCAAGTGTTCGGGAACTTATGGGACAACCTATTATTACATATAGCGGAGGCTGTATAACAGCGGGACTATCCACAACCAGCTACAGTACAACCAGCTATCGCGGGACTGCTGAAATAAATACGAATTGAGGCGATCCCCATCACATGCTGCGTGAGTTGCCTATGCGTTGCGTTGCCATATGCCAACTTTAGTAAT
Organism: Aromia moschata; assembly: GCA_029963805.1. NCBI lineage: Eukaryota > Metazoa > Arthropoda > Insecta > Coleoptera > Cerambycidae > Aromia > Aromia moschata. The sequence continues at coordinate 9,924 of JAPWTK010001620.1, forward strand.
CTTCTTATATATATATATATAAATGAATTGACGTTTGTTAGTCTCACTAAAACTCGAGAACGGCTGGACCGATTTGGCTAATTTTGGTTTTGACATATTTGTAGAATTCCAAGGAAGGTTCAAAAGGTGAGAAGAAATTGCAAGGAAAATAGTAAAAACAACGATTTTATTTTCCCATACAAAGCGTTCGTACCTGTCAAACAGGGTGCGTTCAGAAATTAATTTTGCGACTAAACTTATAAAGAGAAATTCAGAAATCAATTTCTTTACTCATTTGAACTTTTCTATTGAACTTTGACACATTATTTAATTCTGAGGCGGTACGAAGTTCGCCGGATCAGCTAGTCAGTTATAAAAAAATATAAATTACTGATTAGATATACAGCCACACAAAAAAAAAAAATTTCGGGTTCGAGGGTCAGACCATGTTTACTATCCGAATCTGGAGTCAGAATAACAGCATCTGGCTAGGGGTTTCCCATAACCTCAAAAAAAAAAACATTTTTGAGCTCTATACCGATAAATCCTTCACATCAAACCACTTAACCCCTGGAAACCATAACACAATAACCCCATGATACCTCGAAACCATAACTCCATAATCATATAACCTCATAACACCATAACCCCATAACTCCATTGCCCCCAAATCAAACGAAAACAGTTCATCTCAGGCAATTTGTATTAATGCAAATTTTCAAGGACATTCAGGATACGTTCTAACAGTGAAATGAAACGTAATAACCCCATAATATAACCCAATAACCCCCTAACCCCCCTAACCCCGTAACACCATAACCCCATAACCCCAAAACCCCATAACCCCATATCAAACGACACCTGTTCATTTCTGGCATTCTGTATTAATACATTTTGTCACGGATATTCAGAATAGTTTTGACCAGCCGGATCAAATGTTATAAACCCATAATACCATTAAACAATGATAGAACCATCGGCATTAGCGTTACTCGACGTATACCGCGGGAAGGTTGCACGATCGGATTTTGTACATCATATAGCTAGGGGCTGTTCACTCTTATGAGCCTACCTGAAATGTGATATTTAGTATGAGACCAACTCTATAGATGGCGCAACCAGCTTAGTTAGTTATGTATAGTTGGTACTGTTAAAAAAAGAGATTGGTAGTCCGGAAGAACTAGTTCAGTCCATGCGCCCAAATGTTTAATATTTATAATTTGAATTATGTTCTTACGTTATGTATTTATCTGGGCGTATCGATTGAATTGGTTCTAAGTAAAACCAAAACAAACCTAAGTTTTGTAGTTTTGTGTTTAATTTGTTCCCATATGTTAATTTATTTTGTGTTTTATTTGTTTATTGGGTATTATATATTCTTATTTGAGACAGAAATTAGTTGAGTTAATATTACATTAAAAGAAGGAGAACTAGAACTGGTACCAGATGTGTGTTATAAATGAAACTTCATGTAAAGAAAGTTATGCCTTTACTTTTTTTAGTTTATATAAATGGCTAGTTGGAAATAATTTATACTTAAATGTGATTGTGTCTTGTGTATAAATGTGATTGTGAATGCGTATAAATGTGGTTGTGAATAAAGGAATCTTACATCTAAAACAATTGATTTTGGTATTTAATGGTTTCAATATCTCAAATATTCTCCTTTTTCATCACAGCATGTCTGTAAAATTTATTTTTTAGACATTATTTCTTGAGGAACGGTTTGAAATACAGTTTGTGGACTTTTTTAAGTGTTCCCTTATGGACGAAACGTATATATATTATATTATATATCATATTTAGTTTATGCTAGATAAGGATAAAATCTTTATGTAACCAAGTATGATTATGCTATTCTTATATACATACGTTTTGTCCATAATGGAACTCTTAACAGTCCGCAAACTGTATTTTATGTTTGAATATTTTTTTGAATATAGCGCCATCCGCCATATTAGTTAAAATTAGTTTGAGACCAATTCAAGAGATGGCGCTTCACGGTTTCATTTAATTCTATGAGAGAGTTCCATCTATCTCTTCTTTATCTATGCATATAGCCTTATCTTATAAGACCATGACGGCATCTAAGCCGCAATCCAGGGACTCCGTTCATTCCGTTGCCCGCCGTCACCACGAGGAGGTGCCCTGGATGCAGACGCACGCAATTTTGGGAATCCCCTTTGTAGTGGTGTTATGGGGTTATTACTTTTCATTTCACTGTTCGAACGTATCCTGAGTGTCCGTGAAAATTTGTATTAATACAAATTACCTGAGATGAACTGTTTTCGTTTGATTTGGGGGCAATGGGGTTATGGGGTTATATGATTATGGAGTTATGGTTTCGAGGTATCATGGGGTTATTGCGTTATGGTTTAAAGGAGTTAAGGTGTTTGATGTGAAGGGTTTATCGGTATATAGCTCAAAAATGTTTTTTTTTGAGGTTATGGGAAACCCTAGCCCGATGGGGTTATTCTGTTCCTGGGGTTCCTAGATTCGGATTCAGCGACCCCAAAAACGTATAGTTAACATGGTCTGACCCCCGAACCACAATTTTTTTTTGTGTGGCTATGTTATTAAAGTGTTAAAATTGAAAAAATAGTATTTATAATATATTTTCAAATTTAATAATAAATTAATAGTACGTAGATCAAGTACTACGGTTATAATCCCATAGAGTAAATGATTTTCGAGATGTTTAACTCGATTAACAACTAGTTTTATTTAATTAATTCGACTTACGATGTTTTTTACTCTGATATTTTTTTGTAAAAGAACAAAAAGGACCCCGCACACACCTTATGGAAACTGGTTCTCGGTCAATTTTTTTGAAACTGGGAGTCCGTTCTCCTTGATGTCCCGAGCAAAAGTATTAATGGGCACAAAGTCCAACAATGGACAGTTTTCGAGTAATTGGACGCTGGCGGTCCACTCGTGAGTGGGGCATTATTTGTAGATAAATGTCCGATTCCGCTATTTTATATATAATAAAAATATACTGATAGTCCGTGGTTATAATTTTTAAATATTCAGAATTAATTTAGGACAGAATCATACATAATAATCATGATTTAGATTTTCTGAAGATAAATTATGAAAAGAAAATTGGAAGCTTTTAAGTTTTGTTACTGCGTACTTGAATTAGCGTTATCCAAGGAGCACCACGAGGAGGTTTCCAGTTTGCTCGTCTACACGACACACACAGAAAATCTAAATCATGATTATTATGTATGAATCTGTCCTAAATTAATTCTGAATATTTAAAAATTAGAACCACGGACTATCAGTATATTTTTATGATATATAAAAGAGCGGAATCAGACATTTATCTCCAAATAATGTCCCACTCACGTATGGACCGCAAGCGTCCAATTACTCAAAAACTGTCCATTATTGGACTTTG
>JAPWTK010001621.1:0-13267 GCA_029963805.1 Aromia moschata
ATATATATGTAAATTTATATTATTTTTAATCAATACCTCTTTCATAAACATGACTTTCTGGAGGCCTTTCGAAACAGATGAAAATAACGTAGCTTCAGATATAACCAGCGAAAATGTCGAAACAGTCGAGTACGATGAATTAAAAAATAAAGACGTACATTGTCAATGTCAGCGTATTATTTTAAACATATATGAATGCCTAAAACGTGAAAATGAGAAAATGACTGCTACTGAAATTATTAATCGAATTAATAAATTAACGAAAATTTCAATATCCACAATTTATCGTGTTGTTAATATATTTTAATTAAAATATGGCTTTTTGTTTGGTTATGACGCATTTCTAAATATTTTAACAAAATATTTAATAATTACAAAAAAAATTAAAACATATTACTGGCCAAATGAACATTAGTAATACAAATAAATATAAAGAATACATACATATATTATCCTGACTTTTTTTTATTTACATACATGTATATAAATAAAAAAAGTCATGATATAAAAGCGACGTTAATTACTTATTATCACCTATCCCTAAAAGTTATTATTCGAGCACGCCCATGGAATCATAAAGTTGCACCCCTTTTTTTGTTCCCCAGGCGTAGTTATCATTTTTAATTCAGAATAGAAGGACTATATTTGAAGATGTTGTTCATAGTTTTTTTGACAAAAAAAAATTGCGATGCTACATAACCTCAAATATAGGCCAAAATCGCTTTTTTTGCACTTTTAGGTTAGGATATCTCGAAAACCAGAGCCAATCGAGAGATTTGGATCTCGGATTCGGATTCAGCGCATCAAAAATCTTTGGAAAAAATATATTCTGGTTTCTGGGTTAAGATCTTGTCGGCCTGTGTAATTAATACATCAAATAGGAAATTATGTCTCAAAATATTACAGGTGTTTCGCGAATAATTTGATGAGCTGGAGTCGAGATTTTGAGGTTGAAACGATCCATTTACTTTTTACTTAATATTTTGACAACGATGTGGACTAGGATGATGAAAGATGATACATCAGATGGGAAATGATGTGATTCAAGGTCCTAAAAATTTTGGATGTGACTCAAGGGCAAAATAATGAGCCCGGGCCAAGATTTGGCAGTTATGCTTATGTAAGTGGTCTAGAATAGGCTTTGCTCATCTATTAATACCCTGTAAGTTGTCAAATAGCTTTCACGACCATCAAATTTGGAGCCCTGTGCAAATTATTGAGAAAAAATGAATGGATTAATGGATGGATTAATACTCAAACTTAAAATATTGTCGATTCCGTTACAGTTACTCTTTCTTCGTTTCACGAGTTCGCCGTATTGACTTTTCGAATTGTTTCACCCCCAAAATCAATAAACCAACGATATATAGCTCGCGACCCTCGTACGTTCTGTGTTATCTCTAATTAATCAAAATCGCCGCACATACGAAAAATCCCCGTTTCGAATTAGCTTTTCATCCGCCGACGCTTTGTTGCCGAATGAAAGACCGTCGAGTCAAATGGAACACGAAAATGTTTTTTCGGTTTTGCAAGGTAAATCGCCATGGACCCGGACAATGGCGGTTCAATAGGGATAAATGCCAATTTATAAAGGCGGAGCGTTTGAACGTGGTAATTGTTAATGACGTTTGCCAGCGGATTACGACAAGGCCGTGTGTAATTGGGTTTTTAAACAGAATCCATCAGAATATTAAGAACATCTTCGAATTTGTATGCTTTATTTACACATTCACGCAGTGTAGTGGAAGTATAATAGTGTGGTTGATTTTTTGTTGTTGTCTAATAGTCGAAGATCCGACCTCGTGATTACTGTCTTCAATAAGAAATAGAATTGGACTTGTTGGGAATTACGTTAACGTGTAAGTTGAACCAAAAAGATCGTAAAAATTCAAATAACACTACATACATATACCGGGTGTCACAGTTGTATTGTTCCAGTGGCATATCTCCGTTAGTTAATAAGATATAAATTGGAAATTTATGGCATCTAATTTACACCTAAAGTTCTTTACATAGAGCCTAATATTAATATTCTGCCACTTCCGGTTTAACCGGAAACGACCCTAACTTTCTTATTTCAAATGACAAATATTTTAAAAAATGATCGAAACTAAATCGATCAACCTAGGAAAACTAAAGCAGGCTTTGAAAATATTTGAATAATTGTTAACTGTTTGACTTTGACAGTTTATAAAGTTATTAATTTGTATTAAAACTTAAAATTGCTTCGAACAAAAGTGGTATTAATAATGAATAACGACAATTTTTCAAATGTAGAAAAGTTAGATATGATCCTAATTTATGGGTAATGTAGGAAAAATAGTCGTAGATGTAGGAAAAATAGACGTGTTTATGGAGAGAGATAACCTGACAGACGTATGCCAGGTGATACATACATATAGAGACATCCAAAAAAAACGTCATCAAAGTTCGCCAAGAAAAAAAGACGTATTTCTATTTTTATTCGAATTTATAACCTTATTTACTTGTCAAAACTGTCACATCATATGACAGCCATTGTTTATTTTATAAATTGTGACAGTTACTTGTCAAAAGTTTGACACAACCGAAAAGCTTAGACATGACTGCTATTTCTATCTCTCTCGTTCATAGCCAGAGTTGATGACGTTTTTTTTTGGATGTCTCCATATGTATTTTACCCGTTTGACTTCAAATTTAGCCACATGTGGGGCATTCTTAAAAAACAAACTGTTTTTAAAAGAAAGACTGCTACTAACGAAGAGCATAGTGTTCGTGTTTTGGTAAGTGTGTTTAATGATCCACATATTTCAATTCGACGAATTGAATCAGAATGCGATATTTCTCGTTCTTTTATTCAGCGAATCCTAAAAATCCGACAAAATACGACCTTTTAAAATCCATCTGCATCAAGGATTAGAACCAGGAGATTATGAGAGAATAGTGACGTTTCTTGCATGGCTAGCGACTGCTCCTGAAGATGGCAATATTAGCTCAATATTATGGACAGATGAAAGCCGTTTTTATAATAATGGAACTGTAAATCGGCACAATTGTCATTATTGGTCTGAGGATAATCCTCATTGGATGAGAGAGACTAATTTTCAAAGAATTAGGGGAATTAATATGTGGTGTGGCATGATCGATGGGCACATTATTGCACCAAAGTTTTATGGAGGAACATTAACTGGTGATGTATACTTAGAATTCCTTCAGGGCGAATTTTTAGATTTTCTTGAAAATATTCCACTAGAGATACAAGTACGTATAAACATATTTTCAACAAGATGGAGGACCCCCGCACAATTCTAGAGCTGTAAATGATTATTTGAATCAAATTTTTCCAAATAAGTGGATCGGAATCCATGAACCAATAAGATGGCCTCCAAGATCACCCGACATAACGCCGATAGAAGACTTAAAAAATAGAATTAGAAATGAATGTGTAGCTCTTAATGTCCAGTTATTAAGAAGTGTTACCACTCGTGAACTTTTGCGTCGAGCCGAATGTTGCGTTGAATCAAATGGACAACACTTTGAACATTTTCTTAGCATAATTTCTGATGAACATGGTTATAGTGTCAATTAGATATTCGTAAATCACGTTCTCGTAAAAATAAAATTAGTGTCGTAATATTTCCTTGTAATTTATTTAACATCCCTATTTTTCTATTATTTGACTCTCAACAAAATATTTGTAAATCACCCTTATCCAAGTAACTATACTTTTTGACAGAGATCTTTAACATGCATATCTTGAAAAGTGTAATTTTAGTGCAACTTTATAATTTAAATCCAAAGCAAAGCACATTATTTTCATAAATTTCGACAAAATCGATTTTAAAATCTTTAAAATTCGATATTTGCTTCCGTTATTAAATCCAAAATACAAAGTGTGATACATCATTGGAAAGGGAATTTTTGCGTAGAATTAAAATGTTGAGAAAAATATACAGGGTTTGAAATAAGAAAGTTAGGGTCGTTTCCGGTTAAACCGGAAGTGGCAGAATATTAATATTAGGCTCTATGTAAAGAACCTTAGGTGTAAATTAGATGCCCCAAATTTCAAATTTATATCTTATTAACTAACGGGGATATGACATTGGAACAGTACAACTGAGACACCCGGTATTACTTTAAAAAGTTATTTTTTTAGGATTCATATTCCTCTAGAACTCACTCCCTTTTATTAAAATTTCATGAATAGTGCTTTTTACGAAAACTGTCAAAATAGATTGTAGAGTTTTGATTTTTTATGATTTGGTCCAACTTTAAAAATATCGCAGTTTTACTTTTTTAGCGATATAATTTCACACAATGGACACCACTTTCAACTTGGGCGTATTAGACGCAGAATTTCACAAGCTGCAGTACAAAAATTATCAGAATTTAAGCAACACTAATGGAATGGGTGCATCAGAACTTTCGTTGCTGACTGTATATTTCCGATACAGGTCATAACAGTCATACTAATCAAACTTAGTTCCTATATTTTCCCTAAACTAATAGTGCATTACAGAAGCGTGGTTAAATGTGAACCATTTATTTTTTAACTAGGCGTATAGGCGTAAGCATCAACACATTTATTATTGTTTATATATATATATATAAAAAAAAAATACTGCCATACGTCATTACGCGAAACCGTTTTGTAGAAATATACATATCACCACGCGATATCTACGTCAAAGCCAATTTATGAGTTAACGCCCGACAGAAGCTGAATACTCACAAGTTAATTTTCAAGTAGATAATTCGAACTAAAAAAAGTAAACTACGAGTGGGTAGAGAATAACGAGTTCGAGATTGAAAAGCTGGAGGTGCTACTTTATCGTTTGCGATAGACAGATCACGATTGGTATAATGTAAATTCACGAAAATTTTAAAGGACATACCAATGAGAGCTGCAGAACTTTATATTTGTAGGCTAAAAGATGTACAAATATTTATTATTTGTACATATTACTTTATATTTGTAGGCTAAAAACTGTACAAATATTTATGCTTATAATAGCTATGTAATGTATTTGTCGCTACCCGTCGCACAGTGGGTTAGAATCGGAAAATCCTGGCCAAAAATCGTGAAAGGTAGAAAATTTGTCAAACTATATCGAATTCAATGTTTTTTGGGTCGCTGATATCAAATTTGTACATTATATTTCAAAAAAATAAAATGGCGGCCCGAAAGTAACCGCTTTTTTGCGATAAAAGCAACTTTTAAAAATCGAAATTAGAGTATTCATATTTTCTGTAAATAAGATTTCAATTTAATACTCTCCTCGAAAGGGAAACAAAATGGCAGACCGGCAGCAACCGCATGTAACCATTTTTTCGCGACAAAAGGTACTTATTATGATCAAAATTAGAGCATTGATATTTTCTGCTTATATAATTTCAACTAAATCTCCTTACCGAAAAAAAAAGAGGTGGAGAACCGGAAGTAAAATTTTCTTAAAAAGCTACATATTTTGATTCGAATAAGATTATTTATATTTTTCATTAATAAGATTTTAATCTAACTCCCTGAAGAAATGGAGGGCCAAAAGTAAGAACTTTTTGGAACCTACAATTGCACGCAACGTGTCTTCAGTTAAGTTACATTAGGTTACTAAAATTATTTTGTGTTAAAAATTGATCGCAGAGAACCTCAGTTAAGTTGGATTAGGTTAACTCAGGCTTCTTCAACACGAGCACTCGGTGCCCGCGCGTACAGGTGCCTGTACACTGTCTTCTCACTCGTCTGCAGCACAGCCGCCTTTGCGCGACAGAGACAGATAGCTTCAAATTTTTACATTTAATTCCCGGTGCCTGGCCGGCGCTCGGCCGGAGCGGCAGGAGCACCGGAGTTGGAGAGGCCTGGGTTAACTACTATAAAATAAAAAATACATATTTCACGGAACACTGAGACTATATTTCTCCCTTCCACTGGTCAATAGTGTACAACAGGTATATACATTTCCCCCCTTGGTTGGGACTTACTATTGTATCGGGGATGAACACCTGCTTTGACGCATGTACAGTTAGAATTGCCCCGAGAACGATCTATTGGACGCGCCTTTCTATTTTTGCATATTTCACTGAAATAGGCAGTTTCAAGCAGCCAATTTTTATGAATTTCTTATTCCACTAATATTTCCCACATGTTAGATTGTGAATTAGCGTTAGAACGCTGTAGGTACAAACTATTTTCCTACTTTTCTTTCGCTACCTTAAGGGAGCTTTCCCGCTTTTTCGCTGGAAAAAAAAGGTTTTTTTTGGGAATTTTTTTTGAGGGAAAGTATAAAACGGATTGAGACATTTTTTTTTTAATTAAAAGATACAGGTATGTAGGTTACATGTAGTTTTTTTTTTATTTATTTTTTAAACCAAAATGGCGGCCGTCGATCCTTGTTCCAATGTAGCTACTTCAGGCGGACATGTCTCATGTTAATGAGAATTTTCTACGATGCTATTCATCTGAAATCAAAAAAATGAAACATTTTTATAAAATATAGGGTTGTTGTTAGTGTTTCTCGTAGGGGTTTTTTGAAATTCAAATTTTACGCGATTTGGTGCAACTTTGAAAAAAAAGTTCGATTTTCACCTTAAATTTCTACCTTTAAATTGTTATTAAAAATCGAATTTTTGCAATATCAAAAAAAATCCTATGTTGATCACTAATGGCATGATTTGTGAACATTTTAAAAGAAAAATCATTAAAACCGGTTAATTAGTGTCCGAGAAATATCTCATTCCAGTTTCAAAAACGTTGTTTTGAGAAAAATGCGTTTGAAGTTTTTTTTAGTTTTTTTTTCATATAATTATGAAATTTTTATACTTACAGTTCGTCATCAATTCGGGGCCCGTACAGGACACCCTCCTCTGCCTTGTAAACCTCATTTTGGCTTCACGTCAGATAGCGTCACGCATTTTTTCCACTGAATCCGTATTTCGCCGAATACGGATAATAAGTAACAGGCCGTAATAAGTTGTCAATTCGCCTATTACCTTGATGGTCAGTGTTCCTGTACCTCTTCCCCCGAGTCCCTTGTTTGTTTTCTTCGCATTACGGAGCCTGGTTCCCATGCGTTTTTCTCCACGTGACCGACGCGTTCCTTTTTCATTACTTTCGGATCGTTGTTGTACGGGTCCAAATCCAAAGTCGCCTTGGAGGTCTTACTGTCCCCGTCGTCAATATACTGAGCATATTTTACATTATGCTTTTCTTCGGATCGTTGAAACACTTCCTTTACACTGTCCACATCCATTTTCCCTGCGTGACTCTTTTCAAGCGCCGGGACCGTCGTCACTAATCCGGCTGTAACTCGAAATCTAATACACGGAATACTTTAAAATTTCAGGACAATAAATTTGAATGTAAAACGCATCGATTTCAGTAAAAAAAAAGATTTTTTGAAACCGAAAAGCGGGAAAGCCCCCTTAACATGCGCGTTTGTATTATAAGCGCAGAGTTAACATTTATTTTCCATAATAAGAAATACAAAAATTTGAATTTCAATGCATAGATAATATTTTACATCCCTTCAAGAGTAGCCTCCATTTTTTGTTAAGTCGGAAATACACCTTGTGGTAACAAAAATTCACAACACACGAACGTTGACTATTTCGGGACCGATTCTCGTACCGTTACACACTCGAAGGTGGCCAACTTCCGACTGAAGTAGAACGCCAGGTATAAAACCTAGGTAGCTGTCGTTTCAGTTTTACCCGCAGGAAACCCTACTTCACAAAGCTATATGAATTAAAACAGAATATAACGAACTTGGTTTTTCGATTTTTGGCCAGGATTTTCCGATTCTAACCCACTGTGCGTCGTAGGTACATACATAACTAACAACAACCACTGACTATACCATTCTACCTGCTCTGGAATCAACAGACAAGGGCCATTATTGCATAGAGGGATGAACACTCTTTATTCTTTTCAGCCAGTTGTCGTTCGGCCGCGCCGTTAGAGAGTATCGCTTTCATCGTAAATAAAAGTGAATTCGGTGCAAAGTTTAATAATTGAATAATTCTGTATAGCTGATCTTTGTCATACATAACTGAAACCAAATGGCTTGAGACGCCTATTCCAGATTTAAATCTTATGACGAAGCTTTAATAGAAAAATCAGTTAAACAGGACAGTTCAGCTACAAATCTAAATTTCTAACTTTCATATTCGACCTTGAACATTTTTCGGTTGCGCCAAATGTTGAAATTGATTCTCGTTCTTCGTTACTCGCACGTCAAAAGTTACAGATCTAGGTTTCGATCCTATTAGATCTCGTCAGTGTGACATATTCGACGGCGAGTAACGAAGAACGAGCGTGTGGGTTATATCCTGACCAGGAGAGCATATCGTTGCGTTACCTTTACGGTATCGCCCTCTATTACATTTTAATGGGTCCAGTACCTATCTTTTAGTGAGACGAGATGTGTAAACGGTAGAAGAAAAGAAAATTGTCCATTTTATGGGAAACTCTATTTTTAAGTAATGATTATTCAATAACGATTTTTAAGCTCTATTCTCACTATCATGCCAGTCACCTGATCATCATATGCTCGGTATCCTACCGGTAAATATTGTTTAACATTATTTAAATGAGTTTTTCCGTCACCAATTCTCAGTACGTTGCATATATTGCCACCCTGTCAAGTGGCAGTTCTTATGCGGATCATAGGACAATGCTTACAGCGCACAGTGGGGCCGATTCCCGAAAAGCTGGCCAAAAGTCGAAAAATTAAGATATTTACTTGAAACTTGGTAAATAGGGGTTTTGGGGTTGCTGATAACGAATTTCAAGTCAAAATAAAAAAAAATGGCTATACATTACTAAAAATCATATCCATAAATCGTAATTTTTATCGATTTTATGTTTAATTTTATACACATACGGTTTCAAAGTCGCTGGTTAATAATCTGAAATCAAAATAAAACAAAAAAAAAAACAAAATGGCCGCTACGAAATACTAAAAAGCATATCTATAAACCGTTATTTTTATTTTATTTATGTGAAACGTGGAATTTTCAGGGTTTTCGGGGTCGCAAATAACGAATCTGGAAACAAGATGAATAGCAGACGTAAAATGAATACAAAATTTCTAAAATCCATAATTTTTATTTATTTTATGAAAAAACTTAAATAATTATGAAAAAACGTAACAAATAAAGTAAGAACATTACGTACATTAAGTACATTAAAAAACAAAGTAGCAGCTAATGGCAGCTAATTTTTACAAAGTTTGTTACATAATATAAATTCCTTGAAGCTTTAGCCCACCGTGACTTAAACTGGTTTTTGAAAGTACCAATTTTCATATTTAAACTTCTAATATTTTTATCACCACAGTTTGTTTTTGCAATGATTTTTTCTTTTAAAAATCTGAACTGACTCTCAGAGTCATTACAGCCAGAATCGCACAGCATATTGTAAAGTTCTCGTCGTATTATAAATATCAAATGGGAGGTCGATCCTGAAAATAAAATTTCTTATAGTCTCTCTTAATTTGAAAGTGCATCTAAAAAAACGTTGAATAAAAAAAATGGCGCAACAATCCGCAAAATTTTATTTCAGTTGCCAGAAACACAATAAATAAGCTATCTACCAAAACAGCAATTACACCTTAATATGGCGTAATTCACATTTGAAATACTTTTCATAATAATAGGATCTTTAGCGGGGCTATATTAAGGAAACAATAAATTTTAAATATTTAATTTAAACAGTCAATGAATAACTAGCATCAAATATCTTGTTTAAATGTTATTTATACATACCTGAAGATGAAGGCTCCATGCTAAAATAATAATTTTTATTTTTTAAAACAACGGTTTAGAAATTTTGTATGTTTAATGTGCGGTCCGCAACTCTACACTGTTTACGAACGAATGCTTACTTTGAAGGACTATTATACGGTACCTAGCTATTAATAAACACAATATCGGCAATTTTTGTGTACTTTCGTTAGTATTAAGTTGATAACGCGCGCAATTATGCCTGCTGAATGAGTTTGATTTTTTGAATAAATGCCGCGTTTCTTTGTCTATGGCCCCACTGTGCAGCGTTGAGTGTGCCAAAAATGTCGTGTTTTTTTTTTTCTAGAAAATATGGGCTAATTCTTCTTCTGTATCCAATAATAGTGCGATTTATATCAACACAGACTTTGACAATATTTGTTGTTTTTACTATAAACAATTCGTAGAAATTCTGTCCGAGGCACGCCTTGTTTACAGAAGTGTGAAATATGCCTTAATCGTCTCTCGTCGGCTTTCCGCAGGTAGAAAAACTGTTTAACCTAACTAGTCCAGTAGACAGGGAGCTAAAATCATCAAAAAGTGTTCTTGAAACATATAGGGCTAGTTTTGATGGTGTCCTATGTATTTTTTTGCGTAGAGCACAATGCGCGGGGTCCGTAGAGCCCGCTACTGTAGAAGCAATGAAACCGTCCGCTAATTTTTGAAATTAACAATTTGTGAAAAAAGAACGTATTTTTTTCATATTTTCACTTATATCTCCGTTCCTTGGCATATTTTATATAGTATATGCATTTAAGATGTAGTCTAATGAATTTCCAAAATTTTAAGCCCAACCCGAAGTCTCCAAGTGCGATTGTTAACTTGCAAATGACTGCTGAAGTTGAAAAAGTGCTTTTTTTCACTATTTTGTTACTTCGAAATTTAGGGCGATTATGATCCTGAAAATTCTTAGAGGGACTGTTATTTGTAGTATGAAGTTACAAAAAAAAATCAGCTCGATGCGTTAATCACTTTTCGAGTAATTAACGATATAATTTTTTGACCCCATTTATTTGTTTATTGTACGATATTGACCGGGTTGGGCTAGAAAAATCATAAACCTCTTCAAGTTTGCGACAATTTTTGAGATTTTGAAAAAATATTAATTTGGCTATAACATCTTGAAAGAACGCTTCAAGACGCGTATTTAAAAAAAGGGCGTCAAGATATTATAGTCACAATTCCGAGATTTTCTTTCACGTTAAAAAATGTAGTCGCGTAGAGAACATTGTAAAACTGGCCCAAATTAATATTTTTCAAAATCTCAAAAAGTCTTGCAAACTTGAAGATTTATGATTTTTCTAGCCCAACCTGGTCAATATCGTACAATAAATAAAGAAATGGCGTCATTGTTAATTAAGTGGGATACCCTGTATTTCATACCTAAGTTTGCAATTCTTTTTTTTGTAAAACTATAATAGATAGCATTATACAACTTTTTGCGACTTTTTATTTAAAATATAAGGAATAAAAAATATTTTGTGAAAAAAAAAACCATATATGGAGGCGCTGCAGGTCGTTGAAGTTGACATCACCGAAAAAATGCAGCTGTATGGTGTGCAAGGTTTTTGCCGTACAAATGATCTGAAAACAAAAATCTTGTTAGATTTTTAAACTAGGAAATTGTTCAAAAAAAATTCAAAAATTGTAGAAATGGCGCGAAATTCAAATTCGATTTTCAAATGTTCCAAGGTTTTTTTCATCTTTAAGGGACCGTAACTTCCCCTTAATACCATTTTACCCTTAATACCTTAAAATGTGATTGTGGTAGGGACGATAATCACATGTCTTCCGAACATTTTAAGGCCAGATTTGTTAAAATCGAACAATTTTTACATACCTACTAAAGTACTGCACACCACTTCGAAAAACATGGTTTTGAGAAAAACGCGTTTAAAGTTTTGAGATCGATTTACAATAATTAATTAACAGATCCATTGCTTCCTGTTTTCTGGCAAGCCTTGCCAATTTTGCGTCGCGGCGAAGTACGGCACAACAAAAGCGCGCGGCGCGACTCGAAAACGCATCATAAAAAAAAGAATTACTCGGGTTCTAAGGCAGTTACGATAAAACGGTTTTCACGAAGCTATTCTAGAGGGTTCACAGTATTTAAAAATGTAAAAAAATCGTTTTTCTGAACGCATCACATTAAAAATCCCCCCTGCAAAAAAAATTCGGATCGTTAATTACTCGAAAAGTAAAAAACTTAATTTTTTTAGTTAATTTAAAAAATTAGCGGACGGAGTCAGCTCTACGGACCCCGCGCATTGTGTTCTACACAAAAAATACATAGGATACCTTCAAAACTAGCCCTATATGTTTCAAGAACACCGATTTTAGCTCCCTGCCTACTGCACTAAAACAGTTTAACCTAACCTCCGACAACCACGGCTCGGTGGAGAATTGTCATCGTGTGTCGTTCCGTTCGGAACGTTCTTTTGGAACGGTATTTTGTTGGAACGACTCGGAACGGTATTCATTTCTCGCGGAACGCATTATTTCGGAACGGGAGTGTCTACTCGCGTTCCGACGGAACAGACGGAACTTAGGTCGGACTGGATCGGCGACGTACCACGTACAATATCACGATCACGATTGAACGCACGGGGACGGGACGGGACGTTCGTCGTTCAGTTTGGCACATTTGGATGAATGTGGGTTCGAGTTATGTTCAGCTGGGGCCGGTGATAGTTGGATCTCGATTTCTAGTGTGGAATGTGGAATGTGTATTGGTCAAACGTCAAAACTGTTTTTTGATTATTCTTTTAAATCAAAAATATACTGTGTAATCGTTCCTTCTAGATTTTCGCGAAATTATAAACTTTTATGAATCAAACCGTTTTCGTTGTATAAAAATGTGTAGGTGATTTTCGCAAGTCGTTTTTGCAATCATGAGTTATAAGTAATAACGCGACCCGGCGCGGCGACCCATACAGAATAATTCTGATTTAAAGAAATTATTTGAAAACAAAAATGATAAGCAAAAGAGTGGATAACTACATAACACGGTCAAAGTTTACTATTTAGTTTACTAACTATAATATCATATTTTAATTCTGTAAATTTTGACACGGTAGTGTCACAGCATAATGCTGTGGTTGTGTCGTTGGCAAATCTTATATGTACATATAAAAAATCTCGTGTCACGGCGTTTGTGGTCGCACTCCTCCGAAACGGCTCGACCGATATTTATGAAATTCTTTATGTATATTTGGTAGGTATGAGAATATGTCGTAAAGTATATTTCATACCGCTAGGTGATTAGGGTGTCCCTATCCAGAATTTTTTTTTCTATTTTTTTTGACAAAGATTTTTTTTGTATTCTTTTTTATTTGGCATCAAAAAATACCTATAAACCCAAATTTTCAATATGGCAGAACAACGTTACCATAAAACTTGACCATGGAACGACGTCCGATATACCGTTCTTTTGGAACGGTATTTTATCGGAACGAGAATGTTCGGAACGTTCCAGATAATGAATCGTTTTTTCCAACTCTACTGGACA
>JAPWTK010001622.1:0-13174 GCA_029963805.1 Aromia moschata
TCAACATTTATTAGTTAAATTTGCCTCTGTAGACAGAGGTAAGGATAGCGATTAGGTTCTAAACTCAGTACATGTGTTAACCAACTAAATCCTGCTTTTAGAACAAGTAAAGTTAAGTTAAGCACTCCCGCCTCTAACCTGAACGCATAATCAGGAGTATTTTTTGGCAATAATAAAAGTTTCTTTAAAGAATCCAACCTGAACTCTTTCGATGATCTCTGTATAACGTAAACCCCATATCGCTAAACAATGTGGTAGTGAATTTAAAATGGGCATGTTATAAAGTTCCATACGAGAATTCAAAAATTAATTTTGGAGTTGTAAAGTGGAGTAGGACTTAAAGTATACATATGTACAGTAAAATTTAAGTCTTCCGGTAGGTATGACTCCGGTTTCCGAGCTAACGTGAGCTTGATTGAACTCGAATAACCGGAAATTCGATTAACCTAGATATATCTAGTGCCCAACATTTTTCTGAAAAATAAATATCAAAGACTTTCCTAGTCGAAATCTATCGAAAAAGAGAGAGACAGAGAGAGGAGAGAGAGAGAGAGAGAGAGAGAGAGAGGAGAAGAACCGAGAGAAGAGGCAGTGCCCACAGTTCCAACCGTGCCTACTGGTAACTGTCCGCGTATACTGGGCTCATATACGCGGACTTTATTCACGATGATTCGTTTAATCTAGAGGTACACGTTCGCAGGTGCAAGTCGCGTAATAAGCTCAGTTCATTCAGAACTCAATTAATCGACACTCGGTTAATCGGGGTTCTACTGTATAACTATAGTTTTAATGTTAACATTCAGATCATAAAAGCCTTAGCATTTTATTTTGCTTATATTACGTCTATTACTTTTTAAATCTTTATTATACTAATATATAAGTATATTGTTTAATTACAGTATTGTAAAAGCAGTAAATTGTTTGTATTATACAAATTTTACATCATTTGGACGATGCTATAGAATAGTGAATAATACTTTTTTAATTTCTCATTCGGATAAGTAAACTGGATGATATACTGGTATTGACTACTTTACATATATACAATAGTGCATTTGAGTCTTAATTCTAATGCATAAAATCTAAAACCATTAAACAATCTAGGGCATGGTGAATTAGTAAAGTCAATCCGTAGTTCTTCCCACATCATTCTTACTCTATCATCAGTTATATTTTTCGGTGTCGCACTAATCATTGAATACTCTGTAACCAGATTTTCAGCGTGTCCTCCTTGTATTGTAAGAGCGCAATTTGAATTTTTAACAAATTTACCGATGTTTTTATGTATAATAATAATAATAATAATAAAAAAAAAAAAAAAAAAAAAAAAAAAAAAAAAAAAAAAAAAAAAAATATATGTATGATAATATATATAAGTTTCAAATATAATAAATGTATGGATGGTAAATATAAGATGCGATGTTTTTTCAATCGATTTTTACAGGGAGTATCATATTTTACACCCTCAATAATCCTAATTGCTGCTTTTTGTGGAACGAATACTTTATGGACTTTAGTAATAAGTAACTTTAGTTTGCCCCATAATGTAATACCATAAGGTGAAATATGGCTATGTACTATTAAGAAATAAACTGTAAACAATATATTTGAAGGACAATGTTTGACTTAATTGACGCAGGCAGAAAATCTGTGATGACAACTTTGCACAAAGGTAGTCTATATGACACGACCCGCTTAAATTAATATCCAAGACAATAGCTTCACAGAATTAGATTTGTGTACTCTTTTTGTGTACAATACATATTTTGAGTTTTGGTTTCATTGAGTTTTAATTTGTTCAACGAAAACCATTTACTGAGTCTATGATGTGCTTATTTACAGATCTCGATTAAGTAGGGGAGTATCATCTGCAAATACATAATATACAGGATCCATTTTCGACAGCAAATAGTAGATCATTATATTTGCAAAGATTGAACCTGGGAACCAATAAGGCGCGAATAAATTTACCAATTTGCCTTATACCAAAATACTCAATTTTGTGAAATCACACAACGTAGCAGTTGTGTTTGTGGTATCAGCATGTGGATGAATAGTTATATAAAACCGTTATACCAGTTTTCAATGCCAATACCTAGATCCTTATAAGGAAGTATGCTCTTCTTATATTTAGTTTTTTTCTATAGTGCGCTGATTCTAAAAAAAAAAATGAAAACCATACAGATGTATTCGTAAAAAAACGACTATCATAGCTATAGAATAGTGAAATTAATCAGTTCGCAAAACATCACCAGAACATGCAAAACCATGTCAAACAATTTTTATATCAATATCAAAACATATCAAATAATATTAGAAAAAGTTTACTATAAAAGAAATGATTAAAAAAGGTCTCCACCAGTGGCGGTCGGTGAAATTCGACATGCTCGTCTTTCCATAAGGAGGTATGGGACCTACGCCATATTTTGGGGGTGGTTACTAGACCCCTGAGTAGAAGGCTATAATAGCAAAAAAACTTCCGGGAAAACGTGCGAATTTTTTTTTTCTAAAAATGGCTGCATCCGGGCAGATCTTGAAAACGACCTCCGAAATATTACCCCCTAAAATATGGTGCAGGTCCCATGCCTCCTTACAGAAATAAGATCATGTCAAATTTCACCGGCCGCCACTGGTCCCCACATTATTCCAGGCTTTTGCCGGACCGTGTAAAAAATGTAGAGAATAAAATGATTTCGTAAATGGATACTTTTTGTCAAAACTTTTGGAGCGGCTACATAAAAATTAATTTGTAACCTCATCTGTAGCGTGATAAAACCTCATTTTTGGCAGGAAAATAATGCAAACACCCTGAATGCCATCTAAAAATACCTTATTAAATTACGAGAAAATTCGAAAACAGGACAAGTAATTTTATGATGACAAACTAAAGGAGTCCATAGAATCATCTCATTACTGAAGACACCCTGATGTTAACGTTATTTGCAAAAGGACTACGAATAAGCAAATTTAATGCATACATAATTTAAGAACAAGGGAAAGTTTCTGAAGCACCGACATACAAATTATCCTCTTCGGTATCTAAATTAGATTTCAGATTACCTGACATGACCTTAAGTAATAATTCCTGCTCGTGTAACTTAGGTGATATACAGGTGCTTTGATAACGAAAGGAACAAATACGATATTTCTTCATAGGAAATATTTCATGAAACAAGTTTAGATATGTTGATTTGTTTTTTTAGAAAGACGCCTTTTTCAATAGAATTCTGGATATTTCCAGATCGTACTTAGTTTTAGAGCTGTGACGTTACAGGGCCGGACTCCGTCATTATTGACGGAAGATGACATATGAGAGGTCAAAAAGACAGGAAGAAAAACGTGTTAATACTGTATGTACATACCTATTGCTTGGGTCATTGAGAAACACATCACAATCACAAAAATGATCGTTCCACATCTACTGAAGTTAAGGTGCAAATTTAAAATAGTTCACATGGACCGAGGCGACACAACAAGCACATTATTTCCACGAATTTCGCACAGTTGTTTGTATTACTAACAGTTTTTTTGTTGTCACTAACATTAGTACATTGTTATTTTTCACGTCTACTAGAGGACAATACACGTGTTACTACTATTTCTATAATTTTAGCCCCTGTTTGCAAAATCCGTTTATTGGCTATCAACATCGCGGTCATTAACGACCTTATTACTGCAACATCTGTTGTTTTGTTCACTGTCAGCCACATAAATTTATTACGTATATCTTCTTCCCATGATACGTTGATATGCCTTCTGTATGTTGTACAATGTAAGGTTACTAGGCAATGGAGAATTGGATACATATTTGGCAAGTAAAGATTGTCGACCACATTCCATGCAAAGTTACAAGCGCAAAAACAGTATGCAAAAATCAAACCAAAATTCCTCTTTTCTAACCGTACCAGGTATATATTTTTGTGGATATTCGGATCTAAATATCTTTTACACTCTCGGCGATAACGAAATATATATCGACGATTGCAAGAATACATAAAATATGTATAAAACATATTTCCAATCATCTTTTTATTATAAATCTATTCACAAATGGTAACGACTATGCCATTATTGCAAAAATCTACACAAAATCAGGTAATATGTTACACGAGTGACTAACTCACGGCAAAAAATAGTTTTCAATGCGGCGGTCGACCCGTTTATACCGTCGGCAGATAGAACAATATCGAAATAGCTGCTCGCCGTCTTACGGAGAAAGTGTATTATGGCGTCCCGGGTTCCCACGAAGACTTTTATACTTTAATTATCATAAAGTTGTATAGTGCCGGCTCTGCGTGACAGCATACTTTCCCGAACGTTAGATGAGCCTATGGATTCCTTCGGTTTCTAATTATAAAATTGCTTTTCTTGTTTTCGAGTTCTCTCGTAATCTATTAACACGTTGACTGCGGGGTTGAAAATTCGTACGTTGGCGTCGACTGCGGTACATATTGCCGGGGTGTGGTAAGTGAGTCTTAACTAGTGTGCGTTACATATCCTCAAGGGATATGCAAAGCGTGTTTACTTTAAAGCCATTTCTGTAAGATGTTTCGAATAACTTCAGGATTGTTAAGCAGGAATCTTTTAGAGGACATAAAAATTGATATTGGATTCACGTCGTACATATCTCCGGGGAATAGAATTGCATACTGATGTGTTAAAATATTTAACAATAAAATTCAAGTTTCACATTGAAATTTATATTGAAAAGAAAATATTATTGTATAAAAAGTAAAATGAAATCAAATAAGCAATATATAGAAGCTAAACTAAAAATGTTTTAATAATGTTTTTCATTGAAACACTGAAGGCAATATCCCGGCTTGTTTGGACTTTCGTCACAATAGCTTATTATACGCCTGACTTTTTTCTATGCTTCCCCGGCTCGACATGGTTGGCCGTAATTTCTGATGACATCCAGTACATGTAGAATGCAGGCTTTTACGGCTGTTGTTCAATGGTGAAATTATTTCTTCCGGGTTTTGCCGCGGTCGTCTAAATTGACTTGACGTTTCCCTGATCATGCTGTCAGCTTCTTCCGAAGGTTTCTAAAGACTGAAGACTAAAGAACGAAGGTTTCTAAAGTCTTTAGAAACATTTAAGTCGTAGGCAAGCTGAGACTTGTCAACACAGGACGCCGGGGATATGTTTAAGTAAATCCCGTATTAATCGTTTGCGGTACATATCTGGGGATATCTATAAAAATTAATGCTGTAATTAAGTCTAGTAACCACAAGGATCCGAACGCTATTTATAGCATTAAAATCAGTTGAAAAATAACGTTTTCACGGCTAATGCACTTGCTTGATATTTTGATATAATCGCTCCCGTCTTCCATAGCAAAACTCTACATATCGCCGGAGATATGTAACGTAGTCTAAGTGTTAAGAGGTTTAGATGGCACTGTCTGTCACATATTTCCAGCTTCTACATTGAACGTGACTTACCCTGTTTATTTATTTAGTGTGCAGGTAAGAAGTATTGACCTTAGTTTTAACATTTATTTTACGGATGCTTCAATTGTAAACAGATCTTAAACCAAGGGCGATGGGGCTATCCCCCCCCCCAAATGGTCAGTAAAAACCAAAATAGTCGGGGGATTGTGCTTTCCGTTGTCTCCAATGACCTTTTTTTTTTTTTTTTTTAATCTGCATTGGTCACCCCCCCCCCCCCCCCCCAAAAGAAAAATACTGGCTACGCCCTTGTTGTAAACATTATAATACCGTTTATCATCAACATAAACATTATAATGCCGTTTATTATAATTTTATGTTTATTACAGTAGAGGCATTCATTTAATCATGTTTTAATTAATTATATTGTTTACTAAGTCAGTAGAATAACAGTTTTCCAAAGTTCATTTAAGGGGTTCAAATCACGTTCAGCTGCGCTTGTTTTTCTTTTCAGATAACAAAATAAATGTAGCCGGTTTTTAACTGCAGAAGAGTAGGCGATAATTAATTACTAGGCGATAATTAGTTCTGTTGGTTTCTATACTTTGACGTGTTTCAAATACAGGGTGATACAGAATCGTTATATGCCACCTTTTTTCATTTATTGAGTCAAAATTTTCAAAATTTCAACATCTTATATTCACAACAATTTTTGACATTATTGACATTTATATAGCTTTCGATTTCACCGGAAGTGTTACCAACTTATGACCATCAGATGCGACATCCTATTGCATCCTATATTATCGGTTATTTCTATTAAGAAATAATAGTTCAAATATGCTGCTGGCCACTCGAACTTACACATAGAGACTTTTAGGCAAAGTTCAATATTTTTTAACAGGAATGCAAATTTTTGAACGCGGCTTACAAATTTTAAGAGCTAGTTTTTTCGGATTAAGCTGCATGACGTATATTTATCGTAGGACCATAGGTTTATTATATACGGGGGATCAATGAAGTCATGCGAAAAATCAAAGTTTGTATGAGCGAAATTTCCGCAAAAAAATGGTTCGTTACTAAGGTAACATCAATATCTCTAGACGTTTTTGTCAGTTTTTGGATTAAGGCCCTTAGGCTTTGTACACACTACTCAACATAAAATTTAGGTAGCAAAATTTTTAAAATGCTATAACTTGACATTGGATTGACGGTTCTTGATGATTTTTGCGGAATTGGAATCTTTATTTCACGTAGATTTTCTCTGGTTTAAACATTTTATTTGAGGGTTGAAATTTACACATGATACCGGGTCGATAATAAACAAAAACGTAGGGTACGACGCGCTCTAAGGTTTGGCATTATTTAAGTTTTTGTAAAAATAAATTCTCACCTCAAGTTGTTTTTTATTTAACGTTCTTTTCACTGTTCTGTCCAAAACTCACACCCCAGTTTGTTGTCTCAAAAGAATAATTCAGTTTTACAGAGTTCTTTGTCCACCCCCATGCCCATAATTATGATCGGGTGTAATTTCTATGCGACGCGTCAATTTCAAAGTAGGCATTGGAAAAACAAATTTGTTGCTATGGAATTAAAACCTGTTTAAAAACATTATTCTAGAAATAATCTGACACATTTTAATGTTATAATTTTGTAAATTTTAATTAATATGAGGCGTTTAACGGCAGAAAGGGAAAATTGCATTCGACTTCTTAACGAAGGAATGTCAAAGAGCAAATTGCGCACATTTACAATGTCAGCCAAAAGACAATTTATAATTTGAAGCGCCGCGTCGAAACTACTGGTGAAAAAAAAATAAACCAAAGAACCGAAAGAATTTTAATGAGATAAACTATGCAGAATAGAACAAAGAACTCTATAAAACTAAATGACTCTTTAAGACAACAAACTGCAGTTAGAGTTTCGGACAGAACAGTGAGAAGAACAATAAATAAAAACAACTTGAGGTGAGAATTAATTTTTTCAAAAACTTAAATAATGGCAAACATTTTAAATTATAGAGCCCGTCGCAGAGCAAAATGTGTGCGGTTATTACAACACCATAGAGCGAATAGGCGGGCATGGGCAAATCGGCATGCGAATTGGGGTAATGCAGAGTGGAGGTGGAGCCATTGTTTATTTACTGACGAAACAAGATTTAATTTGTTTCACTCCGATGGCCGAATTTTAGTTTGGAGAAGGCCAAATCAGCGATATTTGGAGGAAAATATGGCCCCTCAAGAGGCATTTGGTGGCGGAGGTGTTACAGTGGGGGAGGTATCATAAGAAATGGTAAAACCGAGATATTCATTACCAATCAAACCGTTAATGCTACTGTTCATCAGGAGGAAATTTTGGAACCTATTGTTGTTCCTTTTGCTCGAAATTACAGCCCAGAATTTCTATTGGTGGATGACAACGCTCGACCTCACAGAGCGCCAAGGATCACAGAGTTTTTGCAGGAACAGAACATCAATAGGATGGAGAACCCCACTTAGAAACGCTTAGTGAGGCCATTTGTGGAGAATGGGAGAATATTCCACAAGATTTTATAAATAACCTTGTGGATACTCTACCAAATCGATGTCAGGAAGTAATACCTCGAGCAGGAGGACCAACAAAATTTTAGTTTCTATTTTTTTATTTAATGTACCTAATTTCCGGGTAAATTATTACCAAAGATTAGGTATTTAAAGATAGGACACTTGGCATTTTTCCATTGATATTTGCCGGTTGTTTTCAATGATCGTCCTTTTAACCACGCTGTTGCCAACAATAACCCAATTTCATTGTAAACTCCAAAAATTCCCATCTTTGACGCAGTGGGTTGAACACAAAAATTAATGGACTGACAATTTATGTTTTTCAGGGTTATTTTTTTTATTTATTAAAAATTACCAATACCAATTACCACTAGGTATCCATACATACTTAATCTTTGTTATTACAGTACACTGTGTTTTTTTAGGGATTGCAGGAACTTTTAAATTAGGTTCAGAATTATAAATTTTTTAAGAATTGACTTTTGGCCGTTGTTAACCAATCTTGTATATTGTAGAATATAATGTAATAAACGTGTTCTTGTCGCTACGTTTTTGTTTATTATCGACCCGGTATAATGTGTAAATTTCAACCCTCAAATAAAATGCTTAGACCAGAGAAAATCTACGTGAAATAAAGATTCCAAATCCGCAAAAATCCTCAAGAACTGTCAATCCAATGTCAAGTTATAGCATTTAAAAATTTTGCTACCCAAATTGTATGTTGAGTAGTGTGTAACAAAGCCTACAGGCCTTAATCCAAAACTGACAAAAACGTCTAGAGATATTGATGTTACCTTAGTAACGAACCATTTTTTGCGGAAATTTCACTCATACAAACTTTTTGATTTTTTGCATGACTTCATTGATCCCCCGTATATAATAAACCTATGGTCCTACGATAAATATACGTAATTAATATTAATATTCTGTATTATTATACAGGGTCGCTGATATATATGGAAACGGTCGATTATCTCCTAAATTAGATAGCTAGCGGAAAATATCAAGACAAAACTTTAGGGTTTTTTAAAATCTATCACAATAAAGATTAAGTATACAGGATCAGTCAAAAAATCATGACGAAACAAAGTTGCTTTTTTAATGGAACACTCTGTATATTATTCCACATTTCAATTATTCTCGGAGTTCTAAACAAAATTCATATGGCACATCGTTACCTAAATTTAACCGTTTTCGAGATATCGAATTTTGAAAATAACTTTTTACTATTCTCAAATTTATTAAAGGAAAAGCCCGAAATGATGGATATTTATTATGAAAATTACACAAGGTGGAAGATATGGATGATTAAATTTTAATTATTATTTTTTACAGAAAATAAAAAGCATAAGTAGGTTGATAAAAATGCATGAAACGAAAATTATTTTTTAATGAATGTCTGGATATTTCAAATTTGAGAAAACAATAGTTATGCAGAAAAAAAGAGAGAAAACAAGTTTTTAATAAACAACAATAATTTTTTTTGGAATTCTTATTATAAGGTGTCAAAGTGTTCACCATTTACCTCTGACAGTAATGAATTCGTTGAACAAAATTTTGTAGAATCTAAAAGTGTTGGGAGGAATGGTGGAAATTTCATGCCTTAACCTTCTGCATCTTCGATATTTTGCGCCTATTTTTGTAGACTACATTTTATGTGACCCCACAGAAAAAAGTCAAGTGGGGTCATATCGGGAGACTCTAGCTGGCCATTCAATTGCCCCTGCGTCCAATCCATTTTGTCAGGAAAGGTTTCATCTAGATATACCCGTACCACGCGTCCAAAATGTGGAGGAGCCCCATCTTGTTGAAACCATATTTGTTCTGCCGGTATATTGGGATTGTTATTGTTCGGGAATAATCGTCTAAGCTCTGGAATAATACGCTCTTGCAAAAGTAATAAATATCGTTCAGAGGTCAAATTTCCGTTTATAAAATAGGGTCCTATGACGTGTCCACCAATAATGCCACACCAAACATTTACTTTTGTGGTCGTTGTGTGAACTTCCTCCATCCAATGTGGATTTTGGTCTGAACTATACCAGTTGTGTCGGTTTACATGCCCGTTTAAACAAAATGTAGATTCGTCAGAAAACAATATGTGGTTGACAAAGTTGACATTTTCGTTTAATTTATCCATAATAACTTCGCAGAACTCGATTCTACGGTCAAAATCGTCTTACTCAACTCTTGTAACATATGAATTTTATATGGATGGAATTTTTCACGTTTGCAAATTTTTTGAATGGAATATCGACTCATGTTATGATTTACAGCCCTCTGTTGCGTCGAATTTATTGGATTTTCCACCACATCTAACATGACATTCAAAGAATTTTCTTCGTTTGTAACGCTTACTGGTCTTCCACTTTTTTGGTCGATCTTTGACACCTCCAGTTTCATGAAAACGCTGCAATGTTTTTGAAACGGTTGATTTAGAAAGAGGTTCCCGATCGGGATGCAATTAAAAATAACCACTACTTGGTCAAAACTTCGTCTTCTATCACCATATCCTATGATCATTAAACTTCATCACGCTCGATTTTCACTTAAACGTGCCATTTTTGGGCGAAAATAATTTACACTAAATGCTTTTTGAAATGTGTTGTCAAGATCATCTACTGTTAGACAAAAGAATCTAAGCGGCGTTGTTATGGAGCTAGAAAACCTTCAAAGGTAACTTGATGGACTATAAACTTAATAAACTAAAATATTTTTTGATAATTCTTTATAAGAAAAATGCATTTTCAAAATACGATATCTCGAAAACAGTTAAATTTAGGTATTCGATGTGCTATATGAATTTTGTTTATAATTTTGAGAAGAATTTGAAATATGGAATAATATACAGGGTGTTCCATTCAATAAAAAGCAACTTTGTTTCGTCATGACTTTTTGACTGATCTTGTATACTTAATTTTTCTTTATTGTGATAGATTTTAAAAACCCTAAAACGTTTGTGTCTTAACATTTTTTCGCTAGCTACCTTACTTTAGGAGATAATCAACCGTTTCCATACATATCAGCGACCCTGTATATATGAAATAGTTGTGTAAACAACTGTATATTTAAGGATGAATGTATTTTAAACACAAAATCAAATACATAAATAACGTGGTATTTACGTATATGAATAGGTTTGCCAACTTTATTTCCTGCGCATTATATTTTTCCCTTTTGTATTGTCCCTCTTATTCCAGAATTAAGTACACCTATATATCCCTCATGCAACATTTACTACTCCACTAAAACGTAATTTTATAAATTGCATGCTATTAGCTGCTTCTTTTTTGTTGCAGACCGTTTCTGTGTACCCCGGTTTTAGCAGGTGAA
The DNA here is from genome assembly GCA_029963805.1 of Aromia moschata. Lineage (NCBI taxonomy): Eukaryota > Metazoa > Arthropoda > Insecta > Coleoptera > Cerambycidae > Aromia > Aromia moschata. Next base: position 11,270 of record JAPWTK010001622.1, read on the forward strand.
CGCCAGTGACGACTGATTAGAATTTCATATTTGTATTTTCGCAATGAAGCATGGGACCCACATCATATTTTAGGGGTGGTTACTACACCTATGTAGAAGACAACAATAGCAAACAATCTTCCAATGAAAGTTTTTTAATTTGTTGCCTCCCAAAAGTTTTGTATGAAGTTGTTTTTTGCTATTATAGCCTTGTTCCTAGCTCTATAATCATCCCCTAAAATATTATGCGGGTCCCATGCCTCCTTACCAAAAATACAAGTATATCAAATTCCATCAGCTGTCAACGGTGAATACTCCAAACTGGAGTGAAATACCTCACATTAATGATATTATAAGGTCAAGTAGAATGGTCCTTATTGTTGATGTGTTCTTCAAAGACTTCGAATGTCCAACATCAAAGCAAAAAGGGAAAATATAATTTAATACGACGCCGACGTACGACGTACATACGTAGGAGTTTGTGGATCCTAATTTTCCACTTTATTAAACTTCTAGGCTTGTAAATATTTTTTTGCTGTGTAATACTTTCTCGATGTTAATATAGACAATGCTACTAAAAAAAAAAAAAAGAAATTACATAGGTGGAGATACGGGGCAATTTTTTTGTGTTGAACAAAAATGTTGAAATAAAACTTAATTTTGGAAGTGTATTTTTGTATATGAGCTATTAGGTATGTGATAAAATTCCTGGTATCAGAAAATCCAAACTTTTCCCATCTAGAACTAGTTATAATAAAAAAAATACTTTCCGAAAATATCTTGAGAAATTATATACCTTGATAGGATTCCAAGGAGTTGATGGAACATACAATTTTTTAAGAAAAATAGCCAGACTGCGTGAATGTGGCTCTCATATAAGTTTTAGATGCATGTGGAAGTTAAATGATATATAAAAATCTTAAGACACCTATACAGGGTGTTCCAAAATGAATATAAGCCATAGCTCCTACGAAGCAGAAAAGACGATTGCCCCATCAACAGTCGCAGCAGTGCTGGATGGCGTTAACTGGAATCACCTTCAACTCCTGGGTCAAAAACTACGTCCTTTTAAGTGGGATTTGCCTTTGTGAAACAGAAAAATCACACAGACTGAGATCTGGTGACTAGGGCTGAAGAACCACAGAAATCCGTTTTTCGCCAAAAACTGGGTGGTGGAGATCGCCGTATGACAAGGGGCGTTATCACGGTGGAGCAAGCAGTGTCCAGTGTCTCACGCAAATGTCTTTTTCAGAGCCTGACCTTTTTCTGAGCTTCACTAGCTTTTAATATAAAAGGACCAGTGTCACTAAAAGTCGTTCTTGTATCAAATGTTATGATATTTTTTCACACTATCCTAGACTATGTTAAGAATCGAAAACCGTGAGGTCGATGTCTCCAATACCTCCGGTTTCTGCTGTGGAGGTGGGCGAAGTGACTTTTCTTTGGAATTGAATTCCACCGCTATTCGAGTCCGAGGAACGGAAATATTTTTGAAATGAGTAAAGGATACCAACATGCGGTTTGCTAAATGTTCCCTTTTAATGCGTGCCTTTATGAGTATCTCTAAGTTAGTATGAAAGAACAAACGTATATTGTTAAAATTGCAAAATCAGGAATGTAGCCGTGGCTGTCTCTGTATGGTGGGTATTCACGTTGAATATTCGCAAAAACTAATAATAACCACAATTTAATGCCATTAACATCACAAATTTTATGCTGTAACTCCAGTGAGCTAGAGGTAAAATATTACGTTATATGACTTTCCTGTGATAACGATTATGATACGAATACGAGTTGTTGTAGGTATAACCTAAATTCTTCGACTAATTTACTACTGGATCTTAGATAGCTGATAAGTGAGAGTGTGTTTGTGTAGTGCATTATAAAATAAATGGAAAACAAAATTTGGAGCAACTCTGTGCTTCC
>JAPWTK010001623.1:0-12975 GCA_029963805.1 Aromia moschata
GGGGGCGTCCATAAATTACGTGAGGCACTTTTGAGAATTTTTGACCCCCCCCGCCCCTCCGGTGAGACTTGTAAGTTTTCCTTAACTCCCTCCCCTCCCCTAATCTCACGTAAGAGATTTTTTTTTAAAATTCGTGTTTTGGCTGAAAACCGTTGGATTATAAAAAAATACAAAAACTTAATTTGTTTTATTACTTTTATTTAAGACAGACGTAAACAAAGCAGGTTGGGACCTGTACGTGCGCTATTGTTACTTCCTGGCTCTTTACGCTGCGACGTTCATCGAGTCACGCATGTCGATACGGCTGGTCGATAGCGCGTAAGGGCTACTGTGCTGCCTCTGCGGGGTTCGGACAAATACGACAAACACTATTATGTGAAATTTCGCCATATTTCATTCTAGAATTTTTTTTAATTTGATTTAACTGTATTTTCACGCAAGTTTACACTGTTTTCTTACTAGCCAAAAAATTACGTGATATTTGTTAAAAAAAAAAAACCCTCCCCCCAAGTGAGATTTGGAAAGATTTAGCTTGACCCCCTCCCCCTTGAACATTTCACGTAATTTATGGACGCCCTTGCTACTATGTATCCTTCTTCTTTGTTGTTATTGTTCTTCATGATTTCTAGCGACTCCTCTAACTATTCTTGGACAGTATCTCGTATTGTGGTCCAACAACCTCAAGTTCTCATAATCTATTCGATGATTCTCATTAGTGTGAACATATTCCGCTACTGTCGATTTGTCTGTATCTCCGGACTCTGTGTGTCGTTGATGTTCCTTTGATCTGCACTGAATGCTCCTTCCCGTTTGTCCAATATGGCTTTCGCCACAAGTACATTTCAACTGGTATACACTCTTTTCCTCGTGAAGTTTAGGGACTGCTTCCGTCCAACAAGAATCGAGTTCCTAAACGTTTGACAAAATATATTGATTTATATTTTAATATATTGTTTTATACAGGCATACAATGATAATCTAAATACAAATATGATTAATATTTTAAGTGCATTAAACATTGATGTAAACTTCCAATAAACAATGGAAAAATAATTTTTAAAAATGGTAATAGAAATTATAACCTGAAATTAAAATTAAAATAAGGATACTTATTTGACTTTTTTACAAATAACTTATATTAAAACATTAGTGTGTAGAAAACATATTTTTTATTTTCGTATTATTTTTACAATTCAAAATTACCCTCTTCTTCCTAGTATAAATATAAAATTGCAAAGCATTTAAACAATGATTTTGGAGCTGGAGAGGAATTGTGGTGGTATTGAAATAGAACAGACACAAACGTTATTTTGTTGTACAGGAAATCAACTTCACTCTCGATAAAAATAACCTTCTTGAGTCAGTCACGATGAACAATAAAAACAGTCAAAATCAGCCAAAAATTCTTGGCCTACGTTAGCAACAATGGAACTGGAGACTCTATTGCCTCTGTGCATATTTATTCAGACCCATAAATATGTCCGACGCCTACCATATCGACTACTACTTCAAGGAGGGAAAAGTTAACGAAACCAAACAGTCGGCAACTATAGTAACATACAAGGGTAATTTGATTGACGAAGTAACTCAATGTTTTAACGGGTGGCTGAACCAAACCACCAAGGTGTATAAAGGCGAGGAAGACAATTACATTGAATTTGACTGGATTGTTGGTCCGCTTGACAACAACACCGTGTAAGTAATTCACTCAATCAAGTAAAATTAAAAAATTTATATATATGACATATAATGACTAGGGGTCCAGAAAATATGCTACAACGCAAGTTCGGCATTATACAAGTCTATGATAATTAACGTATAAACCGTATTATTTAAGCGCCGTATTATTTATGTACGCGTGTATTTCTTGTCTGTGCATACGTACGGCCACTGACAGTGGTAACACATACTAAAACTCTATCAAGGTGGGTTCGAGGAACGGCTATACGCAATTTATCCATATAAAGGGGCGAGCTTTCCGTTGCTCGATTAGTATTAGCCCAATGCGCGATGGACGAACAGTAGAACGCCAAGTTTAAAATAATTTTATATGTCGTGAGTGATTAACTTATAAATGTGTATACATACATGTATGTATTTTGGCATTGTGTACGTATTTCTTTTTAGGAGTGCATATAGTGTATCTACATATTATTTAATTTTTTTGTGGATTTTTGTCAAAAAAGCACAATCGTTACCATTTGTGAATAGACAAAATGATTGAAAATTACGAGCATTTGCTAATAGGACAGATCACATATTTTATATATTCCTTACAATCGTCGATATATTTCGTAGACGCTGGAAGTGTGAAAGACATTTAGATTCGAATATCCGTCAATAAAATATTACTGGTACTGTTAGAAAAAAGGAATTTTGGTTTGATGTGTGCATAGCTGTTTTGGCTTCATGTAGGCTTTCGTGGAACGTGGTCGACAATATTCACTATGGACGTTTTCTTGCCAAATATGAATGCGATTTTCCATTGCTTAGTAGCCATATAGTGCGTAAAACATGTTTACAGCAAACACATCAACGGGTCATGGAAAATACCAAAAGAAGGCATACGCAATAAATTTCTGTAGCTGACAATGGATGGAACAACAGATTTTTGCGGTAATAAGGTCGTTAATGTTCTGATACGAATTTTAGATGTTTCAGATACAGTAAAAACTTCGTTAAGACGCTCCCGTTTAGAACGCTCTCCCGCATAATACGCTCTTTTTCGTCGGTCCCTTGAATTTTCCTATGCTAATACAGTAAAATAGTACTCGGTTCGGTAAGACGTTCTGTTTTGTTCGATAAGACGCTCTTTTTTTTCGCTGCAGATAGACGGTGAATATAGATCTTAGGATCAAGGTATTATCAAAGTGGTCAAAACAAAAGTACAGGAAAAAATTAGTTCAGTGGTACTTGAGAGACATGGAGGGGGAAATTCCAACCATTAAAAAATTAATGTTTTAGACTATACATTTTATTACTGCTGCTTTAGGATGAAATTGACCCACTCGTTATAAAAAAACTGTTTTCGGAAGACTGCATCTTTCGGATTTTCAGACGAGACTGATATCACTCGACAGCACACCAACAGAAACTGAGGAAATTCTCCAAAATTTCCCCGATTATGTGACAGTGGATGACGTCTCTTGTAACTAGCAACACTCGCACTATTAATGACATAATCGCCGACGCCACCACCGACCCTGTGGGGAGCGAGAGAGAATAAAGTGACTCTGAAGAAGAGGACGATACGTGGGGGAGCTCAGAAAGTTAGTTTCCATCCCGGAAAATGCAGAGGACGATGCTAATTTACATTGACCAACCTGAAACACAGTACCCTTGACAGATTTCTCAGTGGTCAGTGAGTTAAGTACGCAGTATACATACATATTATATTCATGTGAGTATTTATCACATTTCCGTACGAGTATTATGCATTTTAATATATTTTACGTTCAAATATTGCAATCATTTTCTTTTTTCGAACATTTCGAGATTTTTTTACTTTCCCGGATAAGACGCTTTCCCGCTTAAGACGCTCTTTAGCGCCGGTCCCTTGAAGAGCATCTTAACGAAGTTTTACTGTATTTCTTCCCCGATATTGATAGGTAGTAAACGGGTTTTGCAAACAACGGCTAAAAGTATAGAAATAGTAGCAACACGGGCATTGACCTCTGTAGATGTAAAAAATAATAATGGTCTGATATTAGTGACAATAAACAACTGTTAGTGACACAAACAACTGTGCGAAATTCGTGAAAATAATGTGCATTAAGGCGGAGCGTCACAGTCGATAATTGTCTGATCGAAATGTTTGGGGCGGGAAAAGTTGCCTTTTGGCAACACAACTGGTTAACATTTGAAAACGATCTGTTAACATCTTTTGTCCCCGACAGAAGCTCAAAAGTTTTGGAAATTTTAGTCAAAAAATGAAAAAATGCATTTTTTTTAAAAAATATGTTTTTTAACGGTATCGTGTTTTTTTTGTGACACAAATAACGTCATTTGCTTTATAAATTGTGAAAGAGTGTTTTAAAACATTTTAGACAAGCTCTTTTGGTATCTTTGGTGGTCTGAATTACTCCTCATTTTAGTACTATAATGCATAAATCTGTATTTGTCGTTGTATCTGATCTTCACACTTGCTTGGTGGCATAGCCTTGTCTCTGTGATAAAAAATTAGCTGCAATTTGAGTCCCACCCACACCCTACCCAACCAATCAACCATGGGTGCTGTTTAATGGATCGGTTTCCAAGGATCCTCAACATTTGAAGTCCTTCTTAGTTTCCGAAGGAATGCATTTTTTGCCTTGACTGGAGAGTTGTACGAATGAAGCCATCTCTCTCTCTGGGCCACAAACTTTGGATGCAGCTTCGGTAAAAGTTTCACCGTTCTCTCTATGGCCTGCTTGTGGCATGGCAATCTCGAAATAATACTTATCATTTAGGCCCTCACTGACGATGCACTGAAGGTCTTCTGTAGGTAAAGGAGCTGGAAGAGGGGGCTCAGTTACGTTTACTGTGGCCCAATCTATTACATCGATGTAATCAGATGCGTAAAGATTAATGTTAGGAATTTGAAAGACTCTTACACGGCCTCGTCGGTTTGGCTTGCTTGTCTATATGAAGAGAGATGGCTTCATTCGTACAACTCTCCAATCAAGGCAAAGGAATGCCTTCCTTACACACGCCCCACGTACAGTAGATAAAATGTCATTGTCAATGTTTGTCTTATATAACCTCCTGTATGTCATTGCATTTTTCAATTCTTAAAAAAATCTAAACATGTTTGATATTACCCTACGCCTAAAGTGAACATTTATCACCATTTATAAAAAATTACGATTGAATATCAGAGAACCTACTCTCCAAAAATATACATTTATTTATTAAAAATGGAATTATGAAATTAAAAAAAAAACTTCAAAACAAGAAACTACTCTAATCTAGATTAAATTAAATGTTCGAACTGTACCCCGTTGACTTCTTGACAGTGAGCAAACCGCAATTCAAATTCTTCAAGAATATTAGGTATCACTTCAGGGGTATTTGTTGAATTTTATAACTGATTATATTTTAATTCCTCTATACTATTGGACTTATTCACATACTATTTACGTAGTCTTTCTTGTAAAAAAAAAACAACTAAGCAAAGTTCATCGATAAAACTTGCATGCCGGTTTGCATTGTACATGCAAACAAGCTTACGATTAATAGCTCATGTGCATGCTTTTACGGTGTTCGTGATAACTTTAAACGCGGAAAAGGAAAATGTCTTACTTCCGTGGCAAGTATGAAAGTGATAAAACTGCTTCTACTGTTATTCGGCAGTTAAAAGACTGTAATATTTTCCTAAGGAAAAGAAAATTACTGTAAAATATTAGTCATAAAATATAATTGTTTTGTATTTTTTGAAACGTGTTTCAAAAGGTTTTATACATTAAAAAATTTTTAGATATTGGGCTTTACACTTTATAAATAGCTTATTTGATCGAGTTTAATGTCCAACGAGGAATTCAAAATAACACAGATAAAATAATTATGTAAAATTATACGATAAATGAATTCAGAAGATATTTAAAATTAAAATATTTTTACTCAAACCACTAAAATATGAAATATTACTGTTTTTTTAAGTTCCACATTATTCGAAATACTTGTAAAAATGACTTGTTATCATTTTAGAAGGCTATTTTTATTATATTATTATTTATCAAAAATTCAATTAATTTCATATAATTCCATTACCAGATAACATAATTTATTATATGAAAACTAGAATTAAAATAATATTTGTGAGGAATATTTTTGTGATACTGTAGCTTGAAAACGAATACAAATCGAATACCAACATTTAATTTTTTTAATTAAAGGGTGTCCCAAAATTTACGCAAGAGTTGAATTAAATAGAAAACACAGTATATAGTTAATTAGTGGGATGAGGTCAAATGTTTCCAAAAAAAAACTAATTTTCAGTTAGTCGACGTTTCCGCAAAATTTATTTGCATCCTCAGGACTCTAAAATATGACAAACACGCAATGTAGATAATAACAAACGTAATACCACACAGATTAAAATAGGGAATCAGGATTACATGTTTCATATTTATACTTACAATTGAATAAGCTTTTTGCTGTCGTTTTTAAAAATAAATATGAATGAAACATTGATAAAACAGTAATAATAGAAAACAGTAGAATACAACGTACTGTCACCCAGAGTGCATCGGCTATCTACCCGTACAGTTCTAATTAGCTTAAAAACTACACATACAAATATAAGAAATAAATAAAAATGTCTAACTTCTTTAAAAGACACTAAAAATTGTAAAAATTGCTAAAATACTTTTATACAGGGTAGCATTAATAAAACTTACATTAAAAGCGTATGTATATAACATGTTTTTATTTTTAAATATATATATATATATATATATATATATATATATATATATATATATATATATATTGTTTTTATAATTAGGTATTTGTCATGCAAGTGTATCTTCTAAGTCTAGTATGCAGAATTTATTATATTAAATTGAAATATACCGTATTCAAATTGTCAATGTCAGTGCGTTTGTTCACTGAATCACTCTTTTAATAGCAATCATTTCATGTAACAATCGTTTACCTTGTTCTTTTGCAAATTGTTAGCACTAACATCATTTTTATGTTCATATATTCTTTTTTCAAATACCTTCCGGTCTGACCCACATAAACTTTATTACATGTGCTACATGGTATTCCATATATTATATTCGATTTTAATTCAATCGGCGTTTTTGCTTTTAATTTTGTAAAAAAATGTTTTTTAATTGTGTTTTCACTCTTAAATGCTACTTTTGTATTGTTAGTTGATAAAATTGGCTCGAGTTTTTCCGAAAGTCCTTTTACGTATGGAATTTTAAAGTATTTTGTGTTGTCATTAGTGATATCATTTATGTTATTGTTACTATTATTAGTATTGTCATTCAAAATTTTGTTTATAATGTGTTTTGGATAATTATTGTTAATAAGATATTTTTGGATATTAATTTTTTTTTGTTCTTTAAAAACATCATGTGACAACATTTGAGCCCTATGTTTCAAATTCTTTATAATATTGATTTTCTGTTTTAAAAGGGATGGTTAGAAAAGAAATTCAAATATCTTTCGGAGAAAGTTGGTTTATGAAACCAATTTGTAATAATACGCTCATCTTCTTTTCTTATTAGTGAAACATCTAAAAATGCAATTGTATTTTCTTTTTCAGTTTCAATGGTAAAATTTAATTTTTGATGGTAATTATTAAATATATTCAATATATCATTTATCTGATGTTTTGGCACTGCTGTGATTATGTCGTCTACATATCTCTTATAAAAGGGTAGACGAAAAGGTAATTGATTAATACTAGTATTTTGCAAGTCAGACATAATTATATCGGAACAGATTGGTGAAAGACAGTTTCCCATACCTAGACCGTAAATCTGTTTATAAAACTGTTCATTAAATTTAAAATAATTATTTTTCCACGCAAAAACTGAAAAAGTTTTAAAAAACTCTTCCAGACGTAGGGTGGTATGGCTTTCAATTGCTTGCCAACGTCTTTTATAATTTCAATAGTAAGGTCTACTGGTATGTTGGTGAAGAGTGAAACTACATCCAACGAAATCAAAATGTAATCTTCTGGTATTTGTATTGTCTCTAAAGATTGCTTCAATTCAAAAGAGTTTTTTACATAGTACTCATCTTTAACGAACGCATACGTTAACAGTTCAGCCAAAAACTTTGATAGATTATATAGGAGAGCCTACAAAACTTACTATAGGTCTTAAAGGAACATTACTTTTATGAATCTTAGGTAGAAAATAAATTTTTGAAACACTCCGTTCGTAGATTTTAGGAATTTATTTTGTTCTGGTGTCAATTGTCCATTTTTTGTCAATTCCATATATAATTTATTTAATTTATTTTGAATGCTATTTGTAGGATCGTAAGTTAATTGTTGATAAGTAGACGTGTCGTTAAGAAGAGTTAAAGCTTTGTCAATATAATCTTTTTGTCCATAGCAACGGTAGTATTTCCTTTATCTGCTTTTAATATAAAAACATCAGGGTTGTTTTTAAAAAAAATGTGTTTCTTTAGCGTACTTTATGACGTTTAGATTTTCGGGTGAAGTGCTTGTTGTTCTTATTAACAAAATTTGTAATTATATTGACCGCTTTATTTCTAACTTCTGTTTTTTCATCATTTTCAATTTTATCTATGACATACTCAACATCTATTATTAACTGATCCAGCAAAGGTAATTTTTTGGTTGAATATGGAAGGTTGAACTTATCGCCTAAACTTAGAAGATACTGCGACGTTATTTGGAAATTCCAACGAACGGAGATTTATAAACCATTTGTTGTTAATAGATACTGATTCCACGTTTTTTTGAGATTTAATTAACCCTATATAATCTATCAAAGTTTTGGCTGAACTGTTAACGTATGCGTTCGTTAAAGATGAGTACTATGTAAAAACTCTTTTGAATTGAAGCAATCTTTAGAGACAATACAAATACCGGAAGATTACATTTTGATTTCGTTGGATGTAGTTTCACTCTTCACCAACATACCAGTAGACCCTACTAATGAAATTATAAAAAAGACGTTGGTAAGCAATTGAAAGCCATACCACCCTACGTCTGGAGAGTTTTTTAAAACTTTTCAGTTTTTGTGTGGAAAATAATTATTTTAAATTTAATGAACAGTTTTATAAACAGATTTACGGTTTAGGTATGGGAAACTGTCTTTCACCAATCTGTTCCGATATAATTATGTCTGACTTGCAAAATACTAGTATTAATTAACTACCTTTTCGTCACCCCTTTATAAGAGATATGTAGACGACATAACCACAGCAGTGCCAAAACATCAGGTAAATGATATATTGAATATATTTAATAATTACCATCAAAAAAATTAAATTTTACCATTGAAACTGAAAAAGAAAATACAATTGCATTTTTAGATGTTTCACTAATAAGAAAAGAAGATGGGCGTATTATTACAAATTGGTTCATAAACCAACTTTCTCCGAAAGATATTTGAATTTCTTTTCTAACCATCCTTTTAAACAGAAAATCAATATTATAAAAGAATTTGAAACATAGGGCTCAAATGTTGTCACATGATGTTTTTAAAGAACAAAACAAAATTAATATCCAAAAATATCTTATTAACAATAATTATCCAAAACACATTATAAACAAAATTTTGAATGACAATACTAATAATATAACAATAACATAAATGATATCACTAATGACAACACAAAATACTTTAAAATTCCATACGTAAAAAGGACTTTCGGAAAAACTCGAGCCAATTTATCAACTAACAATACAAAAGTAGCATTTAAGAGTGAAAACACAATTAAAAAACATTTTTTACAAAATTAAAAGCAAAAACGCCGATTGAATTAAAATCGAATATAATATATGGAATACCATGTGGCACATGTAATAAAGTTTATGTGGGTCAGACCGGAAGGTATTTGAAAAAAGAATATATGAACATAAAAATGATGTTAGTGCTAACAATTTGCAAAAGAACAAGGTAAACGATTGTTACATGAAATGATTGCTATTAAAAAGAGTGATTAGTGAACAAACGCATTGACATTGACAATTTGAATACGGCATATTTCAATTTAATATAATAAATTCTGCATACTAGACTTAGAAGATACACTTGCATGACAAATACCTAATTATAAAAACAATATATATATATATATATATATATATATATATATTTAAAAATAAAAACATGTTATATACATACGCTTTTAATGTAAGTTTTATTAATGCTACCCTGTATAAAAAGTATTTTAGCAATTTTTACAATTTTTAGTGTCTTTTTTAAAGAATAGACATTTTTATTTATTTCTTATATTTGTATGTGTAGTTTTTAAGCTAATTAGAACTGTACGGGTAGATAGCCGATGCACGTCTGGGTGACAGTACGTTGTATTCTACTGTTTTCTATTATTACTGTTTTATCAATGTTTCATTCATATTTATTTTTTAAAAACGACAGCAAAAGCATTCAATTGTAAGTATAAATATAGAACATGTAATCCTGATTCTATTTTAATCTGTGTGGTATTACGTTTGTTATTATCTACATTGCGTGTTTGTCATATTTTAGAGTCCTGAGGATGCAAATAAATTTTGCGAAACGTCGACTAACTGAAAATTAGTTTTTTTTGGAAACATTTGACCTCATCCCACTAATTAACTATATAGTTATATGGAAACAGGTCACTAATCCTGCATTACAATCAAGAAAACACAGTTTTTTTTCAATTGTATTTTTTTATTGAAACATAAAGTACATAGAATAGTTTTATGTATGGAATAGCACATCGGGCAAATGACCTCCACGGCTTTGCTGGCGCTCTTTTGTCGAAAATTTCCGTGGCCATTTTCAATAAATGTGGCTGAATTTCGGTGATGCAGTGTTGGATCTCCTCCTTCAATTTTGACATAAACCTTGGAGCTTCAAATAACCCCATAGAAAGAAATCCAATGGTGTTAAATCACATGATCTAGGTGGCCAATTCTTATCACCGAAACGAGAGAGTACACGACCAGGAAATGTCTCAGGCAGTAACTGGATTGTTTTACGGACTCTATGGCATATCTCACCGTTTTGTTGAAACCACATTTCGTCCACATCAATGTCATCCAATTTAGGCAGAAATAACTCGGTTATCATGTCGCGATATCGAGCACCAGTAAACAGTAACTGCTTGACCAGCCTCATTTTCGAAGAAGTATGGTGCAATGACGCCTCCAGCTCACCAAACAGTGACACATTGTGGATGCATTTGTTTTTCGACAATCACTTGTGGGTTCTCTGCACCACAAATGCGGCAATTTTGACGGTTAACGAAGCCATCAAGGAGAAAATGAGCTTCATCGCTTAAGATGATTTTGCTCGAAAAATCAGCATTCACTTTTTGTTCAATAATTCATTCAACGAATTCTCTTTGCTGTGCATGGTCATTAGACTGCAGTTCTTGTGTCAATTGAAATGTTTAAGCATGAAGACGCAGATCTTTAGTGAGTATACGCTGTAGAGAGTTTCTTGAAATTTGCAATTCTTGTCCACGACGCCGAATCGATGCTCCTGGACTTTCACCGACACTCTCACACACTGCTTCGATATTATCATTTGAACGGCTTGTTGATGGACGGCCAGTGTGTTTAACGTCTCAATTGATCCAGTCTCCCTGAAATTTTTAATTACTCTATTCACAGTTGACGAAGTTAAATCAATATTCCGACCATATTTTGTACGAAATTTGAATTTTGAAATATTGTTCAACAATGAAAACGCGTTGTTCTTTCGTGTAGTACTTCATTTTTATTAACCCTAAACTATCAGCTGTCTAACTGTTTTCTTTTTTTGGTTACCAACACTTTACCGAACAAATGGCAGCAAATTCAAATCTTGCATGAATTATGGGATACCCTTTATTTTGGTACGTTTCTTCTGACTCAGTCTGTATATGTAAATATTGCATTGTAAAAGGTATTTTTGTGTGGGGCAAAACAAATTGCAAATTATACATATATTTGCATGGTTGCAAGGTATAAGTACTTGTTTCTTCGGGAACAAAATTTTAATTAATCATTTTATATATGTACTACTCCTATCATTTTTATAGTATCTCAGTCATATACAAACTCACAAAATTTGTCTACCTATTATCTGCCGATGGGTCTCTTATAGTAAATTTAGATTAAAAGAATGCTTGCGTACTACGGCGTACTACGGTGTACAACGAATCCCAATGCGCGTTGACATATGCACGGGCAAGAAATACATGCGTATATAATTTACAAGGCGCTTAAGAATACGGTTTATACTTTAATTATCATAGACTTGTATAGTGCCGACTCTGCGCTATGGCACACATTTTCAGACCCTAGTCATTAGGGATACAAAATATGATATACATCAAAAGTAATTAATTTTGTACAGGGATACAGAATATCGTCATGAAAGGAAGTCATATCAAGGTTCTATGTGGCGGATTTAGACCACGAGGACTTCTACACGGATTCCAACGGACGGGAAACAATCCGAAGAGTGAGGAATCACTATTCGTACAACGATTCCAACCTCGAACCCGTTACCTCTAATTACTACCCGGTGACGTCCAAGATCGCCATACAAAATGAGAAAAAGACCTTAGAGTTGCCGTACTAAATGACAGGTCACAGGGCGGCAGTAGTCTGTGGGGAGGCGAAATCGAGTTAATGGTATGATTTTAAACGCATTCTAATACAAAACGAAAATGATTCCCTGATCATTGTCATTCTCCATCAGAAATCACAGATCTGGTGATCGATCTTACTTACGCGTCATCTGTGTGATATATCTGATGACGATGAACGAGTGTGTGGGCTTGTATCCTAACCAGGAGAGTTAAGGTTATCACCTAGAAGATATCGCCCTCTAGTGTGTAAATAGGACTATAGATATTCTAGGGTGTCCAAAAAGGTGGCTCATTCAATGACTAAAGGGGGTTAAAGGAGCAATGTTGAAGGAACTAACGTTGTTGGACAATGCGGAATATGTCCAGACCAATTTACACACACTAATTTAACACGAACAATGTTGTTTTAATTATCCCACAAAAAAAAAAAAAACAAAATATATACACTAATGGAAAAAATTAAAGGGTCAAAAATTTTTCCGAATTTTTAGTGAATTTTCAGAATGCTGTATCTCAGTGAAAAATTGTCTTATCGAGGTCTAAAAAAAGCATTTTTTGAAGCTTCAAGTTTCTAGTTTTGAGATATTTCGGCAAAATTTTCGGTATCGTGATTTAAAAAAAGCAAATTGAAGCTGAACCCGGTCCATACCATGGCTAAGTTAGAAATTTTTTTTCAAGCTCGTGGACTTGAAAAAAAAAGCAAAAAAATTT